>PVJS01018328.1:0-35008 GCA_004027185.1 Glis glis | reverse complement strand
AGAAGAAGAAGAAGAAGAAGAAGAAGAAGAAGAAGAAGAAGAAGAAATCCAAGGCATCAAAATATAATTTTCAGAAAATTAACTCTCACACGAATATACAATGAGTATATCAATAATTTATTTAACTCATTAAGGGGAAGATCAGTCTAATGACAAAGCTGTTTGAAAGGATGATTTCACACACACACACACACACACACACACACACGCACACGCACACGCACACACACATTCACATGATTGGTAGAAAAACAAATGCCAGAATAAGAATTGAAAGACAGAAAATTATGTAGTGTTCTATATCTAACCTTTCAGAATCCAGACCCTAATTATTACTAAATAGTCACAAATGTTATCTTTTTCTAGAATGACAGATAACTTTTGGCAGACTTGCCAGATAGTACGATATGAATTTGAAAGGACATGTGGTAATCTTCTTGTCTTATTTGTAAGTTTTGCATAGCATTCCTTGATGAGATCACGTAGAGCGTGTTGAGATATAGTCCCTACAGGCAACAGACACAGAAAGTAATGCCTGATTCTTGCCTGGATAAGCTAACATGAACTAGGGCTAGGATTTGATTCCAGCAATGGAAATCTGAAAGGCAAAATAGTCAACTGGACTGTTCCCTTGGTGCTAGAGTCAGGTTAGTACTACTGCATTGAAACTGTCTTGAATTCCACAACTCCACCAACCAGGTGTGGCTCATGTGGATGAGAGAGTAAGGACAGCATCTTCTTGCTTGTTAAGAGTATGGTCTATGGTCTTCTGGAGGGGGAAAGGGACCTCGGGTGTAAATTTGGGGCATTATTCTGAATGCCAGGGGCCAAGTTAATAGTTACAAGAGACCACCAGGCATTGTAACACATACTTGTAATCCCAGTACTTGGAATGCTAAGGCAAGAGGATTGTAAGTTCGAGGCCAGCCTCAACAACTTAGTGAGACCCTCAGCAACTTAACAAGACCATGTTTCAAAAAAAAAAAAAAGTGTCAGGGGTATAGCTTGGTAGAATGTTCCTTGTTTCAATCCCCAGTACCAAAAAATAAAAAGAATAAAAGGAAGTTATAAGAGATCATTTGGGAGATAGTACAGTACAACTGAGTAAAGAGGGCCAAGCAGACAATCTTTGAAGGACATAAAAGCACCCACAGAACAAAGGCCCATAGATTGACTAGGCCCTTCCAGGCCGCCGACCTGAGGCATCTACCAGGACAAATTTCTGACAAATAAGACAAATAAGAACTAGCCTATTGGCTCATGTGCCCTGACACTCTCCCTAGCAGAAAAACCGAGACTATGAGCATGAAGAAGGTAAAGAACAGAAATACCCCACATTGCTCCCCTTAGAGACGTGTAGCCTGAAGCACATTTAAATCCAGTTGAGAATTTTAACTCTTATGTGGACTACATATTAAGTATATAATTTCTGAATTATGACTCTTTGTGACTAAAAAAAGACGAGATTTTTGGTTTGTATATTTGTTTTTATTCTAACTGGGAACAGAAAGTCACAAGCCTGCCCAAGTTTTCATCTAGAGGCAGGGAAAGACTATATTCCTCAACATACAATTTTAAAGGGAGAATGGGAAATAGAAATGAAAATGCATTTTGGTTCCCATCTATACAGTGTGCTTTTTTTATTATTAGTACACATTTCTTCCCCTTTATGCAGAACTGAGAAAACAGATCTTTTATACATTAAAGGACCACATCTTCTCACCTCACCGCTGTTTTGGGGTCTAGGCATTCATGAAGTTGATTAGAGAAGTACCACAACGATGTAAATAAACTACATAAACCATAGAACATGATACTTTGTTCCCCAATTTCCATTTTTGGATGTCTGTACTAATCTTTTTAGATGTGTGACATAAAGAGAAATGCATGTCATTCCAATGTGCAAACTTTTTTCTTTATTTTTTTCTTTCCGATGTGTCATTAACTTGACAGCCTGAATGATATGTGATATTCCTCATAAATACAATTTTACCTTTCAAGGGGGTAAAAATAATAGTCTTCCATTTGAATAAAAATTATTTTGTTTTTAGCTTATTTTGGCTTGGGATGCTGCATAGAATGGTAGCGACAGTGAGGTTTTTTAATTAAATAGCCCTTGGATTGAATCCCACTTTTACCATCTTTTATCTGTCTAACCTCAAACAAGATACTTATCCTTTGGAACCTCAGTTTCCTCATCAATAAAATAGCAACAATAGTTACTTTGTTAGATTTTAAATAGGATTTCCTACTCTCCTGTATTTTAAATTGGGATTTGATTGGATATTAATTGTTCGATGCCCATCAGGAAAAAAGTATTCAACTTTTGGAAAAAATAGTAACTTGTAATCTTCAAGATTTTTATAATGTGAGTGGTCTGGTATAGTTTTTCCCTTTTAGCTTGACATGGAGACATTGGGTTTGAATCTGAAACTCCAATAGCTCCCAATGAGGTCCATTGTGACAAGCTCTGCCCCCGGGACCACCAGAAGGGCATTTGTTTTCCTCAGAACTTTGAACTGCCCAGCTACAGAAAATGACCCTTAGGCTCTAAAGCTAAGTGCATTGATTACTCCCTGGTCATAATACAAAGGGTAGAATTGGTTCTGAAAATCTCTAAACAATTTAAGTCCTAGGATAGACAAACTAATTTCAGAAGTTAGCTGGTTGAATTCCCAAATTCTGTAGGAGCAATAATGTATAAAAGAGCTATGGGGAAACCTAATATTAAGATTGCTATCAAGTTTTGAGACAAAAAAACAAAGTTCTTTTAGAAAGAGGATTATAACACTGATGAGTACTAATGATCCTGTTGTCCTTGTCAGAACTCAGTAGAGAAGAGGTGGGGAGGCCACCAAGTTTCAGAACAAGGTGGATGTTCCTGAGGTTTCATAGATCTTACCAGAATTAGGTAGAAAGACTAGTTCTGACATTGTCCAAAAAGGAGAATTGCAAGTATTAATTTGAAGACAGAGATCTGTAAAAGGCAATAGTGAGGCATGGAGATCAGGTGTGGACTCAGGAATCCTAGGTGCAATGCAAGGTCAACCACTCTGACACACTCTTTATCTCAGGACTCAAAGTTGAACAACAAACTTTCTACCTACCCAGAAGCCTATTGCACTTCATAGGAATTATTGGGCCTTTCCAATGGGCACCTTGGTCAAGACAGCTGGGGAAATGTGTTGTATTTACAACTGTATAATGTTTAGCAGAGCTACTGGTAAGTCTACTACTATGAATGTGCCCAATACTTAAGCAATATCCACTCCAGGATAGACCAAAGCATATAAGCAATAGCTCTGGCCCCCATTATTAACTGTCTGCATTCAAGTTGCAAATACCTGTTTGATGAGTGGGTCCCACAAAGACCACAACATCAAAAAAGATTAGGGATAGGCCAGGCATGGTGGTGCACACTTGTAATCCCAGTACTTTGGGAGGCAGAGACCGGAGGATCCGGGTTCGTGGCCAGCCTCAGCTCTCTCTCTCTCTCTCTCTCTCTCTCTCTCTCTACTTAGTGAGGCCCTCCGCAACTTGTGAGACCCGGTTTCAAAATAAAGGATAAAAAATAGGGCCGGGGGTGTAGCTCGGAGGTAGAACACCCCTGGGTTCGATCCCCCAGTACTGCAAAAAAAAAAAAAGATTAGGGATAAAACGAAAGATCTCTGGAAGTAAGACAGTGCCACTGTGAAGTGAGTGGCTGAAATAAATGGGGAGGCTGTGAGGACATTGGTCCAGGCACAGGAGCTACAGGATGAAGGTGCAACTAACAGTTTAATGGGAGAGTAGATATTAGCCAAACATAAAGTTAAAAATTATCAATTGTAATAAAAGTTAGAAAAGAATATAAACAGATCCTATGAAAAAGATATTAATGGAAGAGACCCAATTTTGATGAATGGAATCAGAAAAAGACCCTGCTAAGAAACTAACTTAGACTCTGAGATCAAATTATAATCCTAATAGTGAACAGGTAAAGGCTCTTCTGGTTTATAGTTCATATGCTATGAGAAGGAGCAAGATGGGCAAGGCTAAAAACCCACTTCAACAACAGGAATGAATGCAGAGTGCCAGTAAAGAGTGTGCAGGAGTACTGAATGAGGACCCAGACACAAATTAGCCCCTCAGTGCTGGTCAGTGTCCACAATAGCAGCATTATTCCATTTCCTCCAGTCCTACATGGCATTACAAATACTTTTTAAAAAGATCAATTGTACTATAGTCAATTAGTGCAATTCTATGTGTAGGGCAATGAGTTTCTATAACCTCTGTTACTATTCCTGGAGATAAGAAATCTATTAACAGATTATACTGGTTCAAGATAAGATAACTCAACATTTCCTCAAAGCACTAGATTCTTTCCATTTCTTTCCAATAAACTCAGAAAAAGGAATACATATCCTCAATTTTGTCAAGCACCTTGACAAATTTTCAATCATTTTGCTTTTGGAAAGACAATTTATGATTTTTCTAAGGCATTGCCCCTATTATTAAAATATGTTATTTATTTATTTATTTAGTGTCCAGTCAAAATGTTGATAGATAAGAGCCATTTGATGTCCAAACCAAATTTTGAATATTATTATATCTTTTCTCAGAAATCTTTTAAGAGGAAATTATGTTCTGTGAGAGTAAAACAGAACTGGATTCCTAAATAATGGTAAACTGGGTTCTGTCATCTCTCAAGGGTTGAAGTTTGAAGGGGCTAAAATATTTAATTGCCCTTGATTGTTGGCTACAGAAATAAGGAAGATATTTTAAATTTAAAACAAACTTGAAAAGATCATGAACTAGTTAAAGAAGACATTGATTCTAGGGAAGTCAACAGTTTGGTTTTAGACAAACATGTTAAGAGACTGAATTCAGTTTACAAATTCATTTTTTTTTTGAAAACAGGTGAAAGACTTTAGTTCCAGTCAACTGACTTGCTCCTTGCGCCTCAAAGAAGAACAGATGGATGCAGCAGGCTGAAGGTGTTCCACTGGCTAAGGAGAAAATAGACCTTGAAATAGATCACTTAGTCAGACCTCTCATTACTTTAACTACTACTCAGCATAGAATGGCACAACATGGATAATAAAGTATTATGCTCCCAAAGGCAGCTTCTTGAAAGGCTAGCTTGGCAACTGTTCATTTCACCTGGAAACTTTAATTCAACAATGCAACGGATGGAGCCTGGCACGGAGCTTCTGAGAAGTCCCTAATTTATTAACACCAAGTGGCAAGTTTTAAAGAGACAGTTGTCTTTTCATCTCATAATACTTCAGCAAAGGTCAGAATCATTTCCAGTCCCAAAAATGTGCAAGCAAATATTTCTGATTGCATAGCAATGTAATTCCTTACATTGATTTGGCAAGCCTAAGAGAATTCAAAGAATAGGATAATTGCAAAGAAACAAAACATTTTCCCTTTCAGTGCTATTCTGCCTGAGGGTTCCACTGTCTCCTTCCCCTATCCATCCCCAAACACCTGTGTAAATAGCTCAATAGAGATGGACCTTTAATGTTAAAAATGTGTGTCCTGAGGTTATATCGCCCAGAGTTATTTGTTAATAGTAATTGTTCAGCATTTAAGCTACCGCAGCAATAATTTTTGCCAACATATGAGCCTAAAGAAAAGGTTCGTTATTTAAGATTTAGATTTATAATTTCAACTTACACTTTAAAGAGACAAAGGAAAAGAGAAAGAGGGAGAAAGAGAAGGAGAGAGAGAAAAAACTTTTAATTAAAGTAATAGGCTAATAAAAGTGAAAAAGTATATTAATTGTAGATAGATTTATTAGGCTTAGATTTAATGAGATTAAAAAGCACACCCTCTGCAGATTGGATGCCACTGAGATTATTCTTGGCACCTCAAGATGAATAGCTGGGTCAGCATGGAGTGCCTGAGAACAAGCACAATTTTCTAGAATTTGAGAACACTGACAGTATTTTAATAAGGCTTAAGCTAAGGCACTTCCTGGGCTTACATCACAAAAAGGGGGGCCACAGATTGGCTAAAATGAGGTCCACTGACACCTTAATTGTATGCCAACTCCCGGCTCCACTCTTTTTTTCCACTTTCTTTTTGTGCATTATTTCAATAGCATTCTTGGCCACACCATAAACTCTTTTGCTCTTCTGCCTTTTCATCACATTTCATGAAGCAAAACTTCATCCTTCATGCAGCTCATTGTCTGCTTTCTCCCTGTCTTTCCCCAAGAGGTCCAATACACTACATCATGGCCTATTGGGATCACTACAAATTTGAGTTCACCAGCCTCAAAGGAATATCAAAACTCTTTAGTAATCCTATTAAATTTTCTTTTCCCTGGCTCTCACAATTTCCTATAAGCTTGCCTTGGAATGCTATGTAAACACACACACACACACACACACACACACACACACACATACACAAATTTTTGTGCCTTATCTGTAAAATGAAACAAAAAATAATTCTCACCTCCTAAGATTGTTGGAAGGATCGAATGAATAGCTAAATAAAGTTCTTAGAATATTGGCCAGCAGAAAATAAGGGCTATATTTTGTTACTTGTAATTATGAGTACTATCTGACTATATACATTTGCCTACTCTATGTTTCTGTTTGAATGCAGGTTAAACTCAACATATCAGGGCTAATATTCCCCAACAAACATTCCAGAGACAATGCGTGGTTCATCAAACTTTGCAAGCCAAAGCAGAGGAATTTTGACCATGTCTCTCAATGATCCTCACCCTGATATTAAATCCATTAGGCAGCCAACATTTTATAGATGTCCTGTGGTAGAGTAGGCACTAAATGATATAAGACTCCCTCTTCCCCATATTCCAGCCAGATTTTCCTCCCTCTTGTTCCTGCCACAGGCAGAGCATTTGCAAATATTGTATCTTTTATGATGTTCTTTCTCCACCTGCACAGACCTGATCTTGATTAACTCCTCCCTTTCTTCATTTTCGCTGGAATATAATATTTCCCCTTTCTCTAAGTCAAGCACTTTTTCTTATTTTCTCTTAGAAGTGTGTTCCTTTTCTCAAGAATTTCCTGAGTTCTGCATAAACATTGGTTGGTCTGATAATGTGATTAGCTACCTTCTATCTAGATTACAAGATCAGTGGAGAGGGAACCATGTCTGGTTTTGCTCATCATGATATTCACTGAGCCTAGCACAGTTCCTAGTGTCCAGTTGAGCATCAAAATATATTTTTTCAATAAAAGAAATAAGAAAGACTGTTGGAATAAGAAAATGGAAAGCCTTTTCAGCATCGAGGGAACCAGCAATTATATGAAATATAGAATTAAAATAATAAAACTAATGAAGACAAATTTGGTACTTTGAAAGGAGCAACAAAATTGAAGCCTCTTTAGCCAGATAACCAAGACTAACCAAGAAAAAAAGAAAATAATCAAATATTAAAATAAAACCAAAATAAAGTGTATGACTGCCAACCTTACAAAAATAAAAAGGATTATAAGGAATTAGTTATTTGTATGCCAACAAACTAGATTAGGTAGATGAAATTTTAAAGATCCTGGGGAGACAGAAACTACCGAAATTGACTCAAGTAAAATAAAAATCAGAATATACATAACAAGTAAGACGATTGAATTAGCAATTAATAAAACTTCCCATTAAAAAAGCCCAGGCCCAGGTGGAAGCCCAATGGATGAATTCTTGCTAACATTTAAAGAATTAATACAAATCCTTCAAAAATTCTCATAAAATATAAAAGAGAGAATATTTCCCAGCTCATCACATTAGGTTATTATTACCACAATAACGACCAGACAAAGAGATTTTGAAAAGAAGAAAACTGCCGGGCGTGGTGGTGCACACTTGTAATCCCAGTACTTGGGAGGCGGAGACCGGAGGATCCGGGTTCGCAGCCAGCCTCAGCTACTTAGTGAGGTCCTCCGCAACTTCGTGAGACCCGGTTTCAAAATAAAGTATAAAAAATAGGGCCGGGGGCGTAGCTTGGAGGTAGAACACCCCTGGGTTCAATCCCCAGTACCACAAAAAAAAAAAGAAGAAAACTATGGAACATTATATCCCTTATGAATACAGGTGCAAAAGTTCTCAATAAAATAATAGCAAACTGATTCCACAAACACTTAAAAAGGAGTGTTCAGAGACAACTGGATATTCAGATGTGAAAGAATAAATATGAACCCCCCACATCACACCATATAAAATTTTAACTCAAATGGATCAAAGACCTAAATGTAAGAGGTGAAACTATAAGATTCTTCGAAGAAAATATAGGTGTAAATCTCCATGACCTCGAAATAAGCAATGATTTCTTAATCATAACACCTGTCTTAGTATATCTGTGCTGCTATCACGTAATACCTGTCCCTGGGAAATTTTATAACAATCAAAAATATATTGGCCAACAATTCAGGAGACCCGGAAGTCCAAGATCAAGTACCAGTGTCTATCTGGCAAGGGTTTCTGTCTGGGAAAAGGAAAGAGGAGACACTCCATGCACTCACATGGCAGCAGGTGGCAGGTAAAGAGAGGGAAAGGCACCCAGCATGCGCTTTTTTAATGGGATTAATCCCACCTGTGAGCGCAGACGCCTCAGGGCCCTAGCGCCTCTCAAAGGCCCCGCTTCCTAATGTCTCCATAGTAACAACCAAATCTCAACATGAGTTTTGAAGGGAACAAACATTCAAACTATAGAAACACCTAAAACGTAAGCAACCAAAGGAAAAAGATAAATTTGACTGCATAAAATTTCAAAAACTTTGTTCAGGCATGGTGGCTCATGCCTGTAATCCCACTACTTGCTCAGACAAGAGGATCACAGGTTTGAGGACAGCCTCGGCTACATAATGAGACTCTCATCAGCAACCTAGCTAGATACTGTTTCAAAAAAAGAAATAAATAGCCCTGCGTGGTGGCGCACGCTTGTAATCCCAGTACTTTGGGAGGCGGAGACCGGAGGATCCGGGTTCGCGGCCAGCCTCAGCTCTCTCTCTCTCTCTCTCTCTCTCTCCCTCTCCTTAGTGAGGCCCTCCACAACTTCGTGAGACCCGGTTTCGAAATAAAGTATAAAAAATAGGGCTGGGGGCGTAGCGCGGAGGTAGAACGCCCCTGCGTGCAATCCCTGGTACCGCAAATAAATAAATAAATAAATAAATAAATAAATAAATAAATATACTGGGTGTATAGCTCAAAGATAGAATGTCCCTGGGTCTAATCCCCAGTAACACACACACACACACACACACACACACACACACACACACAAATTAAAACTTCGTGCTTCAAAGAAACCATCAAGAAAGTGAAAAGATAATCCATAAAATGGGACAAAATATTTGCAAGTCAAATATCTGACAAGATACTTATATATATAAGGTATGTAGAATTCTTACAAGTCAACAATAAAATGGCAGTATTTAAAACTAAGCAAGAGATATAAGCAGACATTTCTCAAAAACATATATACGAATGGCCAGTAAATGCATGAAAATCTGTCCAACATCATTAGCTATAAGAGAAATGTAAATAAAAGCTATAATGAGATGGCGCTTCATAATCATTAAAATAATAAATAAGCAACAAGAAGCACTGGCAAGGATGGGGAAAAATTGGAACCTTTGTGCATTGCTAATGAAAATATAAAGTGCAGCAGCACTGTGCAAAATACACAGGCATTTCCTCAAAAAGATAAATACAGAATTCCTTATGACCCACCAATTTCACTCCTAGATATATACTCAAGGGAACCGTAAGCATATGTTCACACAAAAATGCATGTCACAAAATTATTCATAATAGTAATAAAGGAGAAGCAATCCAAATACCCATCAACTAATGAATGGATAAAAATGTATGTACATATTATATGTATTTAATTTTTAAAATGTCATTTTAATAAAGTGTCAAAGGACTGAGACAGGAGAGTGGCAAATTTGAGGCAAACCTCAACATCTTAGTGAGACACTGTTTCAAAATAAAAAACTAAAAAGGACTGGGGGTACAGCTCAGTGGTAGAGCAATACTGGGTTCAATCCTCAGTAACACACACACACACACACACACACACACACACACACACACAGAGTCAACAAAAAAAGATAATGATATCTCAAGGAAAAACTGCCTAGTTGCTTTTCAAGTATCCTGTAAAGCCTGACAGTCCTTGCTAACCAGAATTATTTTTTTAATTGTGGTAAATATATGTAACATAAAATTTACCATTTTAACCACTTTAAAGTGTACATTTCAGTGTTATTGAGTTAATGTACATTGTTGTACAGTCATCACCACTCTGTCTCCAGAGCTTTATCATCATTCCAAACAGAAATTTTGTGCATTAAATAATAACTCACCATCCTACCCCAACTCCTCTCAGTCATTGGTCACCACCATTTAACTTTCTGTCTCTATTAATTTAACCTCTATGAGAACCTCATTTAAGTGCAATGATGTAATATTTGTCCTTTTGTGTCTGTTGTATTTCAATTATAACGTTTTCAAGGTTCACCCATGTTGTAGGTATCATAACCTCATTAGTTTTTATGGCTGGGTAATATTAATCTTAACTAAGCCTTTTTTATGCCTGTCTTCAAGGGAGTTAGTGACAATACATGGGAATTCTTTGGCGCATGAGTTCTTAGCTATTTGTGTTTTTAGTATAGTATAAAGACACATATTATTCCTAAAAATCACTGCCTTGCACCTAATGGCTGCTAACAGATTTAACTTGGTTCTTACATTCTTTGTCTTAAATAATGCTGAAGGCTCTACCTGCATGCACAAAGGTAACAAGACGAAGTAATGGTGTGTTAAATTTCTATCGCTGTGACCAAATGCCATGGTGTTCTGCCTCACCAGGGGCCCAAAAGCAATGGCGCCAACTGAACATGAACTGAAAGCTCTAAAACCATGAGCTGAAATAAACCTTTTCTCCTTTCAGTTGCTTTATCTCAGGTTGTTATGATTTGGATTTAAAATGCCCCCCAAAACCTCATCTATTGCCAGCGCAGCCAGGTTCAGAGGTGGGGAATGGATGAGAAGGTGGGTCACTGGGGTACGGCCTTGGGGACTGTACTCTCCCTAGTTCCTTCCTCTCTGGTTCTATCTTTGCTTCCTACTCCCATGAGCTGAGGATGACCTTTCCTCCTCCACCATGCCCTAAAGTCCTGCCGCTGAGCCCTTCCCTGCCACAAGCTGGCTGATCGGGGACTGATCTCTGAAATCGAAGGGCCCTAAAATAAACTTTTCTTCCTTTAAGTTGTGCTTGTCAAGTATTTTGGTAACAACGATGAAGAAGCTGACTAAAACACAGCTATTTTGTCTTTCTCATTATTATATCATTATAACATATTCTACTTTTGTGCAATCTTATTATAAAGAGTTCTTTACCTCTTGAGGATGTATATTATATACATGTTCTTCGTCATATAAGTGATAGGCAAGTATGTCCTCCTAGTCTGTGAATTGTCTTTTTTCATTTTCTTTCCTTCAAAGTGTACACGTTCTCAATTTTTCTGCAGTCCAACTTATTAACTAGTTCTTGGTGTTATATGTCAGAAATGTTTGCCAAGCTCTGGACATGGTGGCTTAAGCCTGTAATACCAGTACTTGGGAGGCTGAGACGGGAGGACAGCCTCAGCAATGTAGCAAGATTCTCAGCAACTTAGCGAGACCCTGTTTTGAAACAAAAAAAAAAAAATTTAAAGAACTGGGGGTGTAGCTCAGAGGTAGAATGCCCCTGGGTTCAATCTCCAGTACCACAAAGGAAGGAAGGAAGGAAGGAAGGAAGGAAGGAAGGAAGGAAGGAAGGAAGGAAAGAAGGGAGGTAGGTAGGTGTTTGCCAAACATAAGGTCACAAACACTAACTTACATTTAGAATTACTATACATTTTAGTAAATTTTTGTATGTAGTTTTGAAAAAGATGCTTTCCTTGACCAAACAGTTGAGCCCTCTAGCCTTCAACCTTGGAGTCTATCTTTCCTGGGCCTGTCTTGCTTTGTTTTTGTAAGAATACTAAGTAAATCTTAAGACTCCCTCATCCTCTGCTTCCTCTTGATATCTGATCAAATTACTCATCTCCTTCCACCCCCATCTGATTACCGTGGCTTGTCTTCAGCAAAGAATCATTCTAAGACAAGCTAGCCAGAATCCAGCCTTACCTTTAATGTTTCCTCTTAGTAATTTTCCATCCACTGACCCTACCTTGCTCCTTGGTTATAAATCCCCACTTGTCAATACTGTTTGTGGAATTGAGCCCAGTTTTATACTGAGGTTTCTTTTCCTTGATTGCAATAGTTCTTGAATAAAACCTGTTTTTACCACTATACTGTCCAGCTTTGGTCTCCCTTGATAATGGTATGAGATATAGATCCAAGTTAACTTTTGTGCATATGAATATGTAATTGTTCCATTGTCATTTATTGAAACAACTATTCTTTCCCTACTGAATTCCCTTTGGATCTTTGTGGAAAATTGCTTGATCATGCATGTATAGGTTATTTCTGGGAGCTCTATTCTATTACTCTGGTATATTTATCTTGAGGTCAATACCAAACTGTCTTGATACTATAATTAAGTAATGAAAAGTTGAAGTACTCCATATCTGTTTCTTAAAATTTTTAATTGTGTTAGCCTAGAGCCTCTGTATTTTCTTTGCATTTTAGAACTGGCTTGTCAATTTTTAAAACATAAATTTTGGAATTTTGATTGTCATTGCATTGAATCTGTATCTCAATTTAGTACAAGTGAAAAATTAACCATATTGTCTCCCAATGTATGATTATGTCTCTTAATGTGTTTATATTTCTTAATTCCTCTTATAAAGGTTTTATTTAGGTTGCAGCACACAGGAAATGTTTTATTTAGTTTGCAGCAAAAATACTTTATGCCTAAGTATTTCATATTTTTATGTTTTTTAAGAGGTATCTTTTCACTTCAACATCCAATTGTTTGTCATAATACAAAGAAGTACAATTGATTTTCCTAGCTTTATTGAAGTATCATTTAGAACTAAAAGTTGTATATATTTGTGGTAAACAATGTGAAATACATATATGTCAACTTAACTAACATACCCATCTACTATAGTTTGGATCTTCAGTGTCCCCCAAAGGCTCATTCATGTGTTGAAGACTTGGTCACCGTCCAGCGGCACTATGAGGATGTGGAGGAACCTTTAAGAGGTAGAGCCTAATGGAAACAAGTTAGGTCAATGAGTGTGTGCTCTTGAAGGAGATAATGGGACACCAGGCTTTCTCTCTCTCTCTCTCTCTCTCTCTCTCTCTCTCTGCTTATAAGTACTTACCAGTACAAACTATGGCATACCATTAATACAGTGAAATGTCATGTGTTCAGGGTCATAAGGCAATAGGAAAGAAATGGTTACTAACAAGGAGCACATACAGTCAGAGTTGGGAATGATGGTGATACCAAACAACCACAAATAATCCACGTGAGATAGTGATATTTTCGCTTTCTGATGGTTCAATGTACACCAACTTTGTTTCAGGCACAAAAATAACTTAAAATAATTTGTAAAATTACATTTTATACTATGTATAAGGCATATATGAAACATAAATGAAATTCACATTCAAACTTTGGTCCTATCTCCAAGATCTCTCATTATATATGTACAAATATTCCCATATCCAAAACAATCCAAAATCTGAAACACTCTTGTTCCCAAGCATTTTGAATAAGAGATACTCAACTAATAGCTGGTCATAGTGGTGTGCACTTGTAATCCCAGTACATGGGAGGCTGAGACAGGAGGATCGCAGGTTCGTGGCCAGCCTCAGCAGCTTAGTGAGGCCCTATGCAACTTAGTGGGACCCTGTTTCAAAATAAAAAATAAAATAGGGCTAGGGGGTGTAGTTCAGAGGTAGATCAGAGGTAGAATGCCCCTGGGTTTCATCCCTAGTACCACAAAGAGAAAGAGAGAGAGAGAGAGAGAGAGAGATACTCAACCTGCATTTTAATTACATAATTAGTCAACTCTTTATTGTCAGTAAAATCATCCTTTCCATATGTGATCTAGTTATCCATCTTGGTTTTATTTGAAAAAAAAAAACCCAATAGGTGTGGCATGGAGAACACAAATCACAATGTTTAATGGATAATTAAACATGGCACTTATGTTAAACCGTGCTTTTAGAGTACAATGCCAGAGAATTGAGAGCTGATTCAATAATATTTAAAATGAGAGTTGAGAAATCTTCTCTCCCTTTTAAGGGAGAGGAAGAAGAGGAAATTCATCTGACCAAGTTCTACCTGTTTTACTTGAAATGTAAATCTAATTGCTCTTGGAGGCTGTGGCTGTCTCCGACATGTTATATATTTTACTATTTGCTCTATCTACTAACACAGGATATTGTTTAAAACATTTTAAATGAAAAAAATTAAAGGAAATAATTTTAGATTGTTACATGTCAGAGGACTATGACGCAGTCCCACCAATGTAAAAGTGACTGGTTCTCAGTCCGGAACAGAGAGTGTGAAAGGAGCAGAATTTGCTTCAGATGCAATGAAAAGTGAAAAAAAATATGAAAAATATAAAATATATCAAAGTGATTATAACTCAGAAGAATTATTGGTGAGTTTTATTTTCTTATTCTTGTATATCTTCTGCTTTCGTGTTTTAATAAGAAAAAATAAGAGAAAAAAACCTTGGAAAAACAAGTTAAAAAACTAAAAACATCTTTCTAGTTTTTTTTTATTTTTGTAGTACTGGGGTTGAACCCAGGGGCATTCTACCTCTAAGCAACACCCCCAGCCCTATTTTATCTCTTTTTTGAAAGAGAGTCTCCCTAGTTGCCGAGGGCCTCGCTAAGTTGCTGAGGCTGTACTTGAACCTGCAATTCTCATGTCTCAGCCTCCCAAGTGCCGGGATTAGAGGCATGTGCCACCAGACCTGGCTTCTTTCTAGCCTTTCAAATTGATAAAGCTAAAATCCAACTTTTCCTTCCATAGAGGGAAGAAAATTTTTTGAATTGGGAAACCTAAAGAAAAGAAAACATTACTAAAATGCAAGTTTCTTGAAATCAATGATGATATATTATTCTATTAAATCCAACATATATTTGATTGAGAGAAAACTTCATAGTACCAGACACTGTGATTTAAATTGATGCTGCAAAGATTAATAAAATATACCACTTTTACCCTCAAAATAACAGCTAAATGGAGGAGAAGGACAGATGCATAATTCTAGAAGCTTCTCTACTAATGTGCACATCAGGTTCTGAAAAATTCTCCTCAAATCCAGTTTCTTGGTAAGAACAAAGTGGTGTGTAAGCAAACGTTAACACCATCTGTTGGTAGTCACACTTGACTGACTTTGTTTTGCCTTGGGAATGTTTCCTCTTTTTCAGTGGAACTTCACAAATATAAGCAATCGTGTTTCTCTATTTTTTTTTTTTTTTTTTTTTTTTTTTTTTGCGGTACCGGGGATTGAACCCAGGGGCATTCTACCTCCGCGCTACGCCCCCGGCCCTATTTTTTTTATGCTTTATTTTGAAACCAGGTCTCACGAAGTTGCGGAGGGCCTCACTAAGGAGGGAGAGAGAGAGAGAGAGAGACAGGGAGACAGAGAGAGAGAGCTGAGGCTGGCCGCGAACCCGGATCCTCCGGTCTCCGCCTCCCAAAGTACTGGGATTACAAGCGTGCGCCACCACGCCCGGCTTCGCTTGGTTTTAGAACCTTAAGGCTAGAGTGTAACATAACACCAGTGAGTGGAATGATTAGAGTTCATCCTGTTGGGGGCTGAAGTTCTCTGTCATCCTTCTGAGAACCAATATCTTTCCTCAATGATGACAGATGGTCAGGTTGACTTTCCATTCATCTTAGGGCTGCCCAGGAAGTTAATAAGATTTCCAATTTAGGCCTTTGGATTTGTTAATTTTTTTTTATTTCCCCTCGGCAATCAATTTAGATGAAACAACTACATGCATACACATACTATTGATCCTCATTGTTTATTTGTAATGGTAAAGTCAATATTCAGTGTGTTCACAGCCATTGGCAGATACGTATAGAGCAAAGAAGCATTTGGACCACATGACATGCACATTCCAAATTGTGATTTTTAAAAAAGGCAATACTCTGTCTTATAATTTCAATTTTCAGACTGTAAATGAGTGTCCTTTTTTGTGCTCTGTTAAGTGCCATATCTTTTGCAATGTTGTGCTCTGTGCTCATTTTGCTATTTAAAATGGTCCTCGAGCATAGTGCCCAACTATTGTTTAATGGTGGTACTAAGCACATGAAGCCTGTGAGGTACCTCGCAGAGAAGATACATGTGTTCGATAATCTTTATTCAAGCATGAGTTATAGAGCTGTTGACTGTGAGTTTGATGCTAACAAATTGGCTATATTTTAAGGTGTCCTTAAACAGAAGCACATATAAAATGAGGTTATATATTAATCAGTTGACAAGAATGTTGTGTTGAGATGCTTACAACCTAACCCTGTATTTCCTCTAGGAGCAAAAATTTAGTGTTTGCTAAGTCAATGTTTGTGGTGACTTTATAGAGCAAAACTAATGAGAAAAATGGGAGTTAACTGTGCACATATGCAAATATATACACACATCAATATATAGTTATTTTAAATGTACATGCATATATATAATTGATTTTAAAGACACAGATACATTAAATATGTATATATGTGTGTATACATGTATATACATGTGTATGCCTATGTGTATGTATGTATGTATATATATATATATATGTATAAAATCTTATTTTTCCAGACTCTGAATCAAGTTACATGCTGTAAATTGTATGTAAATGTTTATGAGAGACATAGGAGAGACTCTTTAAAATTAGAATTATTCCAGAAAAATCTAGCCTTCACAAACACTGTTCAATGATATCAATTCTGATTCAAGGACCAATGTGCAGTTACTAGTAAAAGAATTGGGATTGGGAAACCTACCTGATTGATTCAGTTTTGGCATTCTGGTCAAAGAATATTTATCAGTGTCTGAGGGAAGAGTTAGAAAAAGAAGAGAAATGACTGCCACAAACTATTTAATTAATTAAAATCCTTGAGTACAATTAAACTTTCTTGCCCCCCAATCAGAATATTTTTATAGCCTTCTTATTATTTTTAGTATTTATTGGTACTCTTATGACCTCAGTTTTCATTATTTCAGGTGAACTTAATTGCATTCTCTCTGCCAAAAAGCAGAAGTCAAGGAAGACTTCAAGTGGAGTGATAAATATATTTGAGTCAAATGAAAGGGAGATATAGAAAGAACTGATAATGAAGTACGATCAAGAAATATGTAGCTCAGACACTGAGCAAATAAACTAAAAATTGAAAGGTGATTTTTGAAAGCTAAAGTTATACAAAGGAGGACAGCAGCCAACTTTGAATTTTTATTCAAACTGGCCTTTGGCTTTTTGATACCCTCTCCCAGAAACAACTACCGCCTTATGAACTGACATGTGTGTGTGTGTGGTTGAGGACACTACATGATTATTCCTTGAGGTATGCAGTTGGGAGTAGAATCACATGCATATATTTCAGATTGGGCTCTAATGCTTGATCTAATTCCCATGTGAAAACTTAGACATGCACCAGGGCTGTGCTGTGGATTTTAGGTGAGTTTTTAAATATAAACACTGTCTACCAAAAGAGACGCTTTAAATTTATCCCCCACCTCTTTGGAGAATGAGAACAATAATCTATCTTTTTTTATATCTATCATACAGTATTTGATTTTAATTTCAACTGCCAAGAGCAGCAGCAAAATTGCAACCCTGCCGTACAACCTTCTCAGGTACATTAGCCGACAAGATCAAAAGTGTACTCAGTGCACACAGAGCAGAGACTACTGGTCCCATGACGAGCCCTGCATACTAACAGAGGCGTCTCTGCTTCTGCAGATGTAAGAGGACCCATGACAAATGATGTGCACCAAGAGACTGACAGCTCATCTTCTCCCGTGCATGCCTGCTGCATTGCACTGGGTGGGGACAAGGTTAGTAAGCTGGCAACACAAAGGATGCCTCCTCTTCCCATAGCACGTTCTTCCTCATCCCTCTGATTCCCCTTCT
The DNA here is from genome assembly GCA_004027185.1 of Glis glis. Lineage (NCBI taxonomy): Eukaryota > Metazoa > Chordata > Mammalia > Rodentia > Gliridae > Glis > Glis glis. The sequence goes on along the minus strand of PVJS01018328.1, from coordinate 16,966 downwards.
ACCAGCAATTGACCTTGTCCAATATTCCAGGGTCTTTTAAAGCTAATGATCTTAGACTCTGGCATAGTCTTCAAACATATGAAAGATTATTACATAGAAAATAATGGCCAGCTGCTTCCCATCTTGGGCTTCTGCCATTCCCTCCAGAAGGATTCTATGCATGCTTCTTGGGCATGAAGATGCTGATGATTGTGATGATAAAGCCACAGCAGATGTAGAGAAGACCTCCAATGCAATGTGAGGAACCTGACTTTGATGACAGAGATGCCCTGACGTTGAAAATTCTGCATCTAGTTGCTGATTCAAAGTTGCTCTGCGTTCAACAAGAACTTGCTAGACATTAACTGTGAGACTCAAGGAGCACTGTTATAGAACCCAAGGAGCATTATGTGAAATTATGCATCAAAAATATGTCTCTGCCAAATTGGTTTACAACTTATTTTAAGACAAGAGTTTCCGTATGTGAAATTATTAAGCAATGTTTAAAGATAAGAGGCAATTACTCTACTATATATGAGTTAAAGCAGTGTGAGTTATTAGCAAAGACTTCATGGGAGAGGTGAAACTTTTCTCAGACAGACAAGTACTATATGATTTCACTCATATGTGGAATATAAAAATGTTGATCTCACAGAGGTTGGGAGTCAAATAGAATTAATGAGTAGCTTTAAAATATGTACTCATTTTTATAAATATTTACTACGTACCTATGAGGTTCTAGCGCTATCAGAATCATAGTTAAAAGGCATGTTTGAGATTATAAAATACCCTTTCATTATACAAATGAGAACATCATGCTCAATCTTGATACTCTCTGGGTGGCCACTTGTAGAAAAATTAGTGTTAGAGCCAGGAACAGTATCAGTTCTACTTCAGATCAATATTGTGTATGAAAAATTAACATTTCCTCCGCCTTTGTTGTCCAATTAGGAAACCAAGATTCACATTAGAAATTACCTGAGAAACAAAGTATCATATGAGCATCAGCATGATAAAATAGGAAAGAAAGTTCCTCCATCAAAAAAAAAAAACAACCTAAAGATAAGAAATATTTCCATGGTTAAAATTAAATTCCTTGGGAATTAAATTGACTAGATTATGTTATGTGCATGTACAAATATGTAACAATGAATCCCATAATTATGCAAAATTGTAATGCACCAATACAAAATTTTTAAAGAAATTAATTCTAGTCTTTGTAACAAATGGTGCTGAGAAAATTGGATATCTACATGCGGAGGAATAAAACTAGACCCCTAAATCTCACCAGTTAAAAATATCAAACTGAAACTATGAAACTACCAGAACAAAACATAGGGTAAATGCCTCAAGACATTGAAATGAGCAAGGTTTTGTTGTTGTTGTTTTGTTGTTGTTGTTGTTGTTGTTGTTTTAACAAAGATCCCAAAGCATAGGAAACAAAAGTAAAAATAGACAAATAGGCTTATATCAAACTACAAAGTTCCTGCACAACAAAGGAAATAATCAACAAAGTGAAGAGACGACCTACAGAATGGAAGAAAATATTCTCAAATTATACATCTGACAAGGGGTTAATAATCACAATATACAAGGAACTAAAAAAAACTAATAAATAAGCCAATGAAAATTGGACAATAGACCTAGATAGACATTTCTCAAAAGAAAGCACACTTATGGACAATAGGTACATGAAAAAATGTTCCACATTACAAACCATCAGGGGAATGTAAACCAAAACCACAGTGGGACATTGCCTCACTCCAGTGAGAATGCCTATTATCAAAAATCCAAGAGATAACAAGTGGCAGAGAGGATGTTCAACAAAAGGGAGGTCCCTGCACAGTGTTGGTAGAAATGTAAATTAGTAAAGTCATTATGAAAAGCAATATGGAGGGTCTTCCAAAAACTAACCGTAGAACTAGCATATCATTCAGCAATCCCACTCCAAGGTTAGGGTTGTAAATCAGCTGTTGAAGAGAAATCTGTACTCCCACGTTTACTGAAGTACTATTCACTATATACAAGAAATGGAACCAACCTATTTCCATCAGCTGGTGAATAGATAAAGAAATTATGGTACACATGCACAATGGAATGCTATTCAGCCATAAAAAGAGTGAAATCCTGTCATTTGCCACAACATGAAACAGAGTTGGAGATCACTATGATGATGAAAAAAGCCAGGCACAGAAATACAAGTACTACAGGAGCTTGCTCATAGGTAGAAGATAAAAAGTTGATCTCACAGAAGTTGAGAATACAGCAGTGGTTACCAGATACAGGGGAGAGTAGGGGCAAGGAGAGATGGGGAGGGGTTGATAAATGGGTAAGTTATAGTTAGATAGGAGTAAGAAGTTCTGGTGTGCTAGTGCCTAGTAGGGTGCATATAGATAATAATGTACCACATATTTAAAAAACCCAGAAGTATTTTGAATGGTTTCACCATAAAGAAATGATAAATGCTTAGAAAATTTTAACCTGACATAAATATTCCAAAATGTACGTGTGTATCAAAACATCACATGATACCCCATAAATGTGTGGAATTTTTATTTTTACATATCAGTTACATTAATTTAAATTTTAAAACAAATTTAATAAGTAAACTGCAAAATAATTCCCATATAAAGCAGATTGTTTAAAAGCTTTTTTCTTGAAAAATGCTATGGTTTGTAGAAACATTTCTTAATTTGATTAAGTCATTTTTATTTTTTTGCAAGCATATTGTTTTAAGAAAAATGTCTACAAGTAATCTCAATTTTAGGGTTTTTGCCTAGTATAATAGTAGCCATAGTTGTTAAATTCCAAGATGTTTTATGCTAACTTTCCAGACATCAATAAATCTTAGATTGTATTTTGGAATACTATTTTTCTCCCCTTCTTCCCAATAGTGAGAACACAAAAAATAGCCAATTATGCATGAGGAATTTTGAGAGATGATATACATAAACTTAATTTCGGAAGCCCCACTGATTTGGCATTAAGTCTAATCTTGGAACTTGGGCAAATGGGGGCTACTTAAATCTCAGTAGGCCTCACATTTTTGTTCTATAAAATATAAAATAGTTCATCTAATGTATGGACTAATTATAAAGGCTAAAGCAGGTAATACATGGAAAATAATGAATAATCTCTAGCATACATTATATTCTCAATAAACACTAGTTATTAAGTATCCTGAAAGTGGAGATGAGTTATGTCTGTGCTTGGCTACTAAATTGGTGTCAGGGTTGCTGGCCAGGTAATTGTAGTCACACTTATGACAAATGGCCATAAGTTGTATGTGAAGCAGCAAATGTACCTAATTGAGCATGCAACTGTTGGGAAAGAAAGATGAGCAGGAGCCCATCAGGACTGCACTCGCTGGAACATCAGTTAATTACACAGAAAGCACTCAAGGAAACTTTCATCAGATTTATTTCTAATTTTGAAACTATTAATGCTCATTAAAAAAAATCTTAGAAAACACAAATCAATAATGTCAGCAAAAAAAATCACCTGCAATAACAGTAGTCAGTCAATGAGCTTAATGAATTCACTTTCATATTTTCCTATGTGTGACAAAATTTTCATTTTAAGGCAAACATTAATGTTAAGTCACAGAAACATTTTATAGTCTGCTTTTTCACATAATTTCTAAAACATTAAATAATGTCCAAAAGTAGTTTATCATATAATATTCCATTAATTATTTTAATATTTGCACTTTTAGAAGTTATTTCTAACGATTGTCTATAGATAATGCTAAAATGATTGTTCTTGAAAATAAATCTTTGTGAGTTTCTATGATAATTTCCTTAGGATAAATGCTTAGAACTAATTTCACTAAGAAATGAGTTTGTTAAAGCACTATATGCATGCAAGAAAATCTCCCTCTGGAAAGTACGTGCCAATTTTCACTCTCATTACAGTATAATGAAGTATTTTTTGCCCAAGTCACTGTCCTCACTACAGTTCATCTTCGTTCATCATAGCTGTAATAATAATTGCTGACGTTCATTAATCCCTTACTATTTATAGAGATCATGTTTTTAATTTTTAAACAACACTGTGAGGTATATTTTAATTATCCCCATTTTACTGATTTAAATACTGTGGATTAACTAGATTTAAGTTTTGTCCAAAGTTACATGGTTAGAAAGAAAGTTATGACTCAATCCCCCAGGCAGTGTGGCTTCAAAGACGTTGCTTGTAACCACTACATGATATTATTTTGCCACTCATTAATATTATTTATTAAAATATCTGAAAGGCAAAAAGTCCCATAGTTTTATGTTACATAATTTTATTAGTGAAGCTAATGTTTTATTATATGTATCTTAAAATTTTGAGTCTTTTTACAGTGAATTTTCTATTCATGGTCATTGATGTATCTCCTCATTTTCTTATGAGGATTATCTTGTTTCGAAGATTAAATTCCAAAATCAGATACTGATTGGTTCTCTTTGGGGCAATAATAAATATGGATTTTTCAAGATGGTAACATAATTTGTTCATTTGCATGAATTTGGAGAAATTTTGCTAATTGTACTCGCAGGTGAGCTTTGGCCTCCCTGCCTGCCAATGTGAATTCCATTTTACAGGTCCTTTTAGATGTTCTCTTTGGTTTGTAATTGATGGATTTCCTGGGAGCAAAAAGTCTTGAGAGATTTAATGAGTATGAAATGGTGAATATTGAAAGCATTTTAAATATTGATATGAAAATAGATCGCCTAGCTGGATATCTTTTTGTTTTGCTGTTTGTGGAATGAATAAATTAGTTTAAAAATTTTTAGGCATAATGGATGAGAAAGAGCTGGTGTTTGGATTATTAATAGACTGTATCCTGCCAGATTTGTTGATAGCCTTTCTATATTTTGGAAATACTAGTCATATTTTAAGCCATAGTGATATTTTCAAATGCTTTAATAAATCTAGTACACTCACATGATTATGTACAATCTCAGAAATATACCTAGTCTAGAAGAAATTGCTACATATAATGGAGTACTGGAAATAGCTATTGTACCTAAGGCCAACAATGAAGAAGATAGGCATGAGGTTGAGATTCAATAAAACAAGAAAGGGAGTCACAAGAAAATTTATGCTTGTGAGGAAAATGAAAAATTAGAATAACTTGGTGAGCCCAAGATTGACACTACCCCTGTCTGAAATTCAGACCAGGCATTGGATTAGGGAAATCCTAGAGCCAAACAAACAAACAAAAAAAAAATAATAAAAAATGCTGCCATTTGGCTTGATGCTGGGTGTGCAAGAAATGTCTATCCACAATGGAAAAAAAAATCACTCTCCATTTCTCTTCACTGAAACTCCTTATTCAAACCACATTATAGCAATATATTAGTCTGTGTCCTGACAGTAGATAAAGGATTCTTTTTTTTTTAAGTATAGGGGCATTCTACCTGTGAGCCACATCCCCAGCCCAATTTTATTAATTTTTTTGAAAGCAGGGTCTCCCTAAATTGCTGAGGGTTTTGGTAATTTGCGGAGGCTGGCCTCAAACCTGCTATTCTCCTGTCTCAGTCTCTCAAATACTAAGATAACAGGCATGTGCCACCATGCCCAGCTTAGATGATCCATTTAAATGATACAAATAAAGTGTATTAAAGGATTTTTTTAAAAGAACAAGAGGTGAGCAAAGTCATGAGAATCAACAAGGTCAGAAGGGCACGGAGGAGGAAAGCTGCTCAGTTCATGGCGGCTGGGAAGGGGGACAGAGAGAAGATAAGCCCTTCCAGGGCCCATCCTCAGTGACCAACTTCTCCCAACAAGCTCCCACCTCCTGGTAGTCCATTCATCAATGGATTAATCTGCTGATAAGGTCAGTGCCCTTATGTTCCAACCCAATTACTTCCCCCAATCCCTTCTCTGAGCACATGAGACTTTGGGGGACATTCCAGACCCAAACCATAACACAGGGCGAGGTGGAGATTATGGGAATGGGAGTGAACCATAGCCACAGGCCGAGAAACAGCCATTACCAAACTGACTTATATCTTCTTCCTCCAGTCTGTTGGTGCCTCCCATAGAGAAACCCAGTAAAACAGGAAAAGGCAAGGGAGCTTCAGTCTACAAGTCACACAGGTCTGCATCCCAGAATGCAGAGCAGTGCAGAAAAGAGAGGAAAACAGTTCTGGGAAGGCAAATGGAAAATGGCCAGAATAAATAAATTTAGGCCTTCTTCAGTGTTGGTAAGCTCTCTGAGGCAAGCCTCAACTCTAATGCCTATCCATAATTGACCCATGTCTGTAAGCAAGACGATCTGAACACCATGGCAGTCAAGAGACACACACTCACTTCCCCTACCGATAAACAGCAATTACCCAAAAAGGAAGGTCATATATACTGTCTTCCCAAATCTCTCGGGTTATCTGCTGTCCCCCAATTCTCTCTCAAAGCCTTGCAGTACCTAGAACAGTGCCTTATACATCACAGTCCCTCATTTTGACTAAGTGAAAATTTTGACACATTCCCAGGACAATGCGGCAATAACTAGCAAAACAAAACAAAACAAAACAAAAACAAAAACCCTCTATCCTGATTTTGTGTGCAGGTGCGTGTGCATGTGCAGTAGTGGAGATTGGACCCAGGGCCATTCTACCTCCCAGCCCTAGTTTATATTTTATTTTTGAGACAGGGTCTTGATAAATTGAGGCTGGCCTAGAAACTCTAATCCTCCTGTTTTTTCAGCCTCCCAAGTACTGGGATTATAGGTGTGTGCCACTGTGCTTTACTTATTCGTCCTGACTAATGTGTGGTAACCTAGCTGAGTTAATGTATATGTAGTAAAATTGATTAAGAGTTGTTAAGATGTGACCAAGCCAAATACGAGACAAAAAAGTGCATATGTAGACTGATTCAGGAATTTTCGTGAACTAATATGAAAGGTATAGTAGAAGAAAAATAATTTTCTTCCACCAGGAATGGACTCTTCTAACAAAAGACATATTAATAAGATAAAAGAAAAGTGTATTAACATATATATTTTCATATATATGTGGGAGATGCCCAGAGAATGAGTAGTTCTCAGAGGGAATTTCAAGTTCCAGATTAGGTGGCATCTTCCAGATAGGAGAGCAAACTTTTGGAGAAGTGACAAGACAAAGGAAAAGGACTTTGAGTTTCTGAGGAGGGGGCAACTTGTGGGAGGGGCAAGAAATGGTAGAGAAAGGCTAGTCAGCAAAGCTTGATGATATATATTCCTCTGGGTCAATAATAATAAGAGTCTAAAGCTGTCCTCAGTGTTAAACCTTTATTCTCCCTACAGGTGGGGGACAAGGCAGAATATCTGACCTTTGTAAATTTACATCTTGTTTGTAGGCAAATAGAGAATAGAGAGCTTTCCTGTATCTTCTTCTTAATCACCTTCAGGTCTTCAGCTCCATGATTTCTTAAATATTTTTATATGTTGGGGCAAATTATGAAGAACAATACTTTGTGTATTTTGGTTTTCCAACACTATACATTCTCTGACATTCTAGTGCTCTTGTGTGCTTTGGGGAAGGAAGTATCAAAATATCAGACATTTTCAGGGAAGTTAGAAATCAAAATTTGAGCCAGGCATGGTGATGCACACCTGTAATCTCAGCTACTCAGGAAGCTGAGGCAGGAGGATCACAAACTGAAGGCCGGCCAGCCTCAGCAATTTAGTGAAACCCTGTCTCAAAATGAAAAGTAAAAGGGGTTTGGTATGTAGCTCAGTGGTAGAGTGCCTCTGGGTTCAATCCCCAGTACTGCAAATAAACAAACAAACAAACACACAAACAAATTTTTAGAAAAAAAAAAGATGAACAGGGAGGGCAGAAAGTTCTGTGTTCTAAAATTCACCTCAGTAATTTCTTCAGAGGATTTCCATATACAGGGGGAACAATATGCTGGTCAATATTTTAAAATGAGATCTCTGGGGAAGAAAATAGCATAATTTATAGTGTTTGCTGATTTCCATGGTGTAAATTCTTACATCATGGCATTTCAAGGTACCAGCATAATGTCAATGTACTGAAATTGGGAAGAAATATATACATTTGGCTCTTTTAAAACCAGTAGAAACCAGCTCTAGCACAACTATTGGCAGAAGCCATCATGAAATGGAAACTGGACACAGAAGGGCCTCAGTTGAAGAGTGCACCAATTCTCTCATCAATCAATTACAGTAGATAGTTTCTTGAAAAAGACATCCACATCCAGCATTCACTTTACCCAGTTATATCCACATATCCTGCTAAATTAGAAGAAATGGCAACAATAATCACATGTAAATATTCCCACCATATTGGGATTCAGTCTACAAAAATGGCATTTCTGGAGAGTTGGGATCAGATGTATACAATTTTTCTCATGACCCAACAAAAGCTAGTTGCCAACTTTAGCAATCCAGAGGCTTTTCCCATCTCTGGTCTTACATATTTTGACTATGCAACTGGCTATGCAAAATAAATAAACAATCCTGCCTGTTTTATCTCCCTCCCTCTTTTTTATTCTCCAAGCTTGGACAAGGTTATCTAAGAACAAACAACCAAGGCTGCATCTACCATAACTCCTGGTGCATCTGGTGAGCTAAGTTATGCCTTCAGCTCCTGCCCTAACTCCCCACTGCCTCTGCCCACAGTCTGATCACAGGATTGTCTCTCCTATAGGCATACAGTCTCCCCAAAGGCATACCAAAAAAAAAAAAACTTCATAAGTCAAAAACAGTGAAAATATAACAACTAATAGTAAAAATTGGCATTTTATTTGGCATTTGAAGAAGTTGTCAATTAATGGATCTTGCACACTCAGGCATATGCAATAGGTGGATGTTAGTTGCAACCCAGGAATGGTTCCTTTAGGAAGAAAATTTCAGAGGAGAAAAGATCTCAGAAAAGCATCTCTCCCTTTTACATGATAAGAATTTGTCAACCTCCTGAGGGCCAAGAAATAAAAAATGCGTACTGTGTGGTTCATTTCCCAAAGGACAGGGCGGCTTGAAGATTAGCTTCTGGAGTCTAGTTTGAGACACTTTCCTCTCCCTCTTCATACAATATAATTTACAGTCCTGAAGGCTGCAATAAGATTAAGTCCTCTAAGGGACTGGTGAGTTGGGGCCACAATATGCCTAGGTGGTATTCATTGCATCCTTATAAACAAAAAATCATGGGTCATTTAATTCACAATGAAAACAACACTCCTATATGTTATGAAAAAAATATTTTTTTTGTCCTCAGAATCCTTTCATAATAGTCAAATAACGAGACATCATATAGAAACTGGTTATTTTTACAGGTGATTCTTTTCTTCAGCTGCATGAGCAGCTGCATCAGTTCTGAAAATCCGTGCTTAAAAATTTTGATGGCAAATACTCTGACCCACACCATCATTGTGCTTCTGATGCCTGTGAGTAAGGTGGTCAGGACTCTATAAAGGCAAGCCCTCAGGAGTGGAGAAGACTGAGTCTAAATTCAGTTCAGTTCAAAATACTAAACACTAGGAAGAAGAGTCAACACAACCCCTTCTTTCCAGCAAAGAGAAATACAACGAAACAGACTACGGCCTAGCGAGCTCTGCACACATGCTGATTCACATGGGGGAGACATGGAATACAGGGAAATCTTCCTGGAAGAATTGGGACATCTGAACTGAGCTTTCAAGTAAATAATAGAATTTCTCCAGATCAGTAAAAAAAGGAAGAGAATTCCAGATGGATGGAAAAGTGTTTGCTTATCTCAGAAGGTCTTAGAGCCGGGTGTGGTGGCACAGGCCTGTAATCCCAGTACTTGGGAGGCTGGAACAGAAGGATCTCAGGTTCAAGGTCAGCCTTAGCAAGTAGTGAGACTCTCAGCAACCTAGTGAGACCCTATTACAAAACAAAAAATAAAATTAGGCTAGGGGTATAGCTTGGAGGTAGAATGCCCCTGGGTTCAATCCCCAATATCACACACAACACAAAAAAGTGAGACTATAATACACCAATAAAAGTATAAAAAGTAAATAAGTAAATAATAAATAGGGAGGAGGGAGCAAACACACAGGGTGCTGCTGGCATGTCTGTTTCTATCACACTAAACCTAAGTATGAGGAATCGTTACAATGTACCAATAAAAGTATATTTTTAGAAATAAAAAGAAGGTCTTTATTTCCTTTGATTCTTAAGGATAATCTTGCTGGGCATAGCAACCTTGGTTAGCAGTTATTTTCTTTTAGAACTTGAAATATATCATCTCATTTCCTCCTGGCCCATAGGGTTTCTGCTGAAAAATCTAATGTTAGCCCAATGGGGTTACCCTTAAATGTGACTTAATGCTTTTATCTTGCAGATTCAAATTTCTCCCTTTGTTTTTACTGCTGACAGTTCAATTATAATTTGTTGTGGTAAGGATGGTCTCTGATCATATCTGTTTAGGGTTCTATAAGCCCCCTGTACCTGGATGTACATGACTTTCCCAAGACTAGGGACATTTTCTTCTATTATTTTATTGAATAGGTTTTCTATGTCCTTAACCTTTATTTCTTCCCATTTAGATATTCCAGTGATGTACGTGTTTGAATGTGATATTTTAAAAAAACCTATCTTCAAGCTCTGATATTCTTTCTCCCAGTTGATCTAGTGTGTCATTAACAATTTTAACTAATTTTTTTTATTTGGCTTATGGAGCACTTCATTTCCAAGATTTCTGACTGGGACCTTTACAAATCTTTAGCTCTCTGTTGAATTTCTCATTCATATACTACATTGTTTTCCTAATGTCATTTAACTGTTTACTGCATTCTCTTAGACCTCATTGAGCTTCTTAAAACATCATTCTTTTGATTTTTTTATCAAGCCTTTTATACACTTTGATATCCTTGGACTCTGTTACTAGAGAGTTACGATTTTTACGCGGTGTCATTTTATCTTGTGTTCCTCTCTCAGCAAAGATACTGGGAAAAGTCACAGCAGATATTGGTGAAGGTTGAAGGAAAATATTTGGAATAAATTATGCAGTGTGTAAGGTTCACTATAGAGTTATTCCCTCTGAGGAAAATTGCTGAAGGATACATGGAATTTCTCTGGATTAGTTTGGAAAATTCCTTTTAGTCTATAATTACTTCAAAATTAATTTTTAAAAACTCGATAAATAGATGGATGCTAATGTTACTTAATAGGAAAAACAAAAAAATAAAACCAAAACAAAAAGTCATGTGCTGCCGGGCGTGGTGGCGCAGGCTTGTAATCCCAGTACTTTGGGAGGCGGAGACCAGAGGATCCCGGTTCATGGCCAGCCTCAGCTCTCTCACTCTCTCTCTCCCTGTCTCTCTCTCTCTCTCTCTCTCTCTGTCTCCTTAGTGAGGCCCTCCGCAACTCCGTGAGACCCGGTTTCAAAATAAAGTATAAAAAATAGGGCCGGGGGTGTAGCGCGGAGGTAGAACGCCCCTGCGTTCAATCCCCGGTACCGCAAAAAAAAAAAAAACAAAAGTCATGTGCTATTGGAATAACTAGCTGTTCTCCCTGATATATAACACAATGCCTAATATCAAAATGGCAATTGTCTCACGAAGTTGCTGAGGGCCTCACTAAGTAGCTGAGATGCAGTTTCAAAATAAAGGATAAAAAATAGGGCCGGGGGTGTAGCTCGGAGGTAGAATGCTCCTGGGTTCAATCCCCAGTACCGCAAAAAAAAAAAAGGCAATTGTCCTGCATCCTCTACTGTATACTTATAGTCACCACAGAACTTATAAAAATTATATGCATTCCAAAGTCAAAAGAACTTAAGCCATAGTGTTAAATAAAATATTCACACTAGGAGACAATTTTTAATTTTAGCAAAGACAAGTTGGTCCATCACATTGTATTGATCTTCTTACTTTGACATTTATTGGTTTGTTTTTTCTTTTTAGATTTTGTACTTTTTCTTTGTATTTAATGTGTAAACTTGTTTTGTTTATATTCTTGTACAACAGTTATAAGCACAGGGATCTTATACCTTGCTTTATGCTCATAAATACTTACATAACATTATAACAAAAATAATTTTAACTAGTACTCAAATTTCAGGAATATCTTTTTATTCTTTAAAAGGGGACATGTATTATTCAAATTCTAAAGTTTAAGAAACATAGCCTAAGTTCTTATGAACTCTCCCAAGCCCCAAGTAAGGCTTTGTTAGAATGACCAAACAGATAAACAACTCATATGGGAGGAAACAGAGAGGGAGGAAACTGGCAGGGGAGAGAAATAGGAGCCCCATTAAAAGCAAAAGCAGCACTAAAAATTGAGATGATAGGAGGATTAAATTTTACCGATTGCACATGTTTATCTTGTTATAGTGCTGAAGATTTGATAAATATCACTGACTCCTATGATCGCACCAGTTACACGGATATCTGAGTGGTACACAAAGACAGACCTAACAGTCCCTTCTCTGTCATCAGGTGCAACTCCATCATGGGTCCATGTTGCCTGAAAACTTCTCAGGGGTCTGTATTAAACATTTTTTTTTTTTTTGCAGTACTGGGGATTGAACCCAGGGACGTTTTACCTCCGAGCTACACCCCCGGCCCTATTTTTTATAGTTTATTTTGAAACCGGGCCTCACGAAGTTGCAGAGGGCCCCACTAGATAGAGAGAAAGAGAGAGAGACAGGGAGAGAGAGAGAGAGAGAGAGCTGAGGCTGGCCTCGAACCCGGATCCTCCAGTCTCTGCCTCCCAAAGTACTGGGATTACAAGCGTGCGCCACCATGCCCGGCTTGTATTAAACATTTTTAACAGAGAAGTAAGACTGTCTCATTTTGAGGTAAATGAAATAGATGCCCCTAGAAACGAAGGTGCAGCACTCACAACACCCAACTGTGTAAAAGTCACATGTAGGTGACTTTAATCAGTCTTCAGATAAGGATTATACTTATTTCAGGAAGGTAACTACAGTGCAGATTTTGTATTACAAACTTCTAACAGGAATCTCTTCCCCTCAGGTCCCACGCTCAAAAAAGAAGTGCACACAAATATTATTGCAAGGGATATTTGTACCCATAAAGAGTGTGACATCAGCCACTACATAATGCCTGAGAACTGTTGGACTTTTTAATGATTTCCAAAAGCGAGACTCACATTGAATTGGCTGAGAGATGATAGAATTTCTTCTCATCCGTCAGAGATCTGACATCTTTGCATCCTTTGTGCTCTTTCTATGGACTCTTTCTTCCTCCTGCTCACTAAGCTCCCCTCTCTTTCCCGGTGCAAGCTTCAGCCCCTCTCCAAATGGTATTCCAGTGCACTTTCCCCGTTCCTCTCTGCTTTCCAATGACTGACACCTGGGTGGCAGATGGTACAAATGGCCCACTATATATTTTCCTGAATTGATAGGGAAAATTGTCAGGAACCTGACTGCATTGGCCTGGTGCCTCGTGACAAAAAAAAAAAAAAAAAAAAAAAGGCTGTTCAGGGTGGTGGGAGGGGGTTGATAGTGACTGGAAATAATTTTGATGAAATGAGCTATAGCTCATTGAGTTTCCAATGCTGCCCTTGTTCCTTCCCTTCTTCATGTTTACATAGCCTTGGATTTTTGCCTTCAAAATAATAAGTTGGATATGACAGTATCTTAAAGTTCAGACATAAGCCACTTTTTCTGGGTGTGTGTTTTTGCTGGGACAGATGTGCTTCCTAGCTCACCGTGTCCTTCTGCTTACCAGGCTTGTCTGACCATATGTGGGTATGGAACTCAAGTGTGTTGGAGTGGCAAGAACAAATGAGCTAGCTTCTTGGATGCAAAGAATAAAACCAGAGTCAAAATCCTAGCCGCCTCTTTAAAAATAGAGAAATGGGAATTTTTTTAAACACACTTTTATATTCTGAATATTTTAACAATGCAGAACAAGCCAGGCATGGTGGAGCATGCCTGCATTCTCGGTACTTGGGATGCTGAGACAGGAAGATTGCAGGTTCAAGGCCAGCATCAGCAACTTAGTGAGATCCTGTTTCAAAATAAGTAAATAAATAAAATAGGCTGGGAGTGTAGCTCAGAGGTAGAATGACCCTGGGTTCCATCCCCAGTACCCCCACAACGCACACACACAATAAAAAACCAATGCAGAACAAATTCATCATCTCATTAGATCAGATTGATCTACCTTTGGAACCTGCCAAGAAAATCCTCTGTGAACATTCTTTTAGTCAATAAACACTTAAAACATTTCTGGTAGATGCTAGGTACATTGCTAGTACTTAGATATTACTTTATCCAGAGGCCTCCTATACCCTTACCTTTGACCCTTTCCCTACCAGTACTAGAGATTCTCAAGTTTTGTCTTCTTAAACAGATGTTATGTCTGTGCCATAATTTCTTTCCTTTACCACTTCAGGGGATCAGCATTACCCAAAATAGGTTGAGATTATCTACACCACAAACATTGAAGTTTAAGTTTCCCAACTCTTCCTCGACATGAGCCTCCCAAGATTGAGAAAAAACCTCAGTCATACACTAATGCTGTGAACATGTAAGGCGTTGCTATCTTAGGTTTTTTTTTTTTTAAGAGAACTTGCCTAATTGCACAAGTTTCAGTCCCCACCAAACCTAATCTAGCCTCACATAACAGAGAAGAGTCATTAAAGAGTAAAACACTCACTCCTTCCCTCAAGCTGCTTGTAGTTAGAAACTGGAGATACCAGGAAGAGGAGGGCGTTCAGCACAGGAGGACAGGTTTCCTTTCAGCTTAGTGAATGCTTATGGTGCCTTAATTAGAAAGATCATAAATCCTACAAAACTGAAAAATAAGCATTCCTTGCTAGACAGTAGTTTCAAGGGGCTTTCTAATTTGGAAGAAACATGAAAACAATCATATTTCCTAAATCCCTATTTGTTATTGTAACATACAGTAGCATTTAGTAACAGAATAAGAAAAACATGTGTTCTTGATAGTTGGGGGAGGAGGTTATGAAATTAAAGTGACTTGTGAACAGTAGTTGCAAAAAGAGAGCTTACGAACCTCTGTGATTAGTGTGACAGCATCAGCACCAGGTGCCCCTGGTCAGCAGGGCCCTGTGTGGGCCTTGGGAGAACTCCCAGCCTCTCCTGTGCAAGAGTTTCCTTGGCGATCTAAGAGGATTCACTGGACAGCAGCTAGATGTGCTGATTCACTCTGCAACTGAAACAAAAATCTTGGATCTTCCACGGGTAAGCCGTGAAGTAGGACTACTTAATCTCGTAAAGCTTCAGTTTCCTCATTTGTAAAAGAAAACATAGTGTCTGCCCCACTGCAAGGTTAGGGAGATTAAATGTGATCATGTATAGCACATGGCAAACCCCAAGAAACGCTTATGATGACACTGTTCATGCTCTTTCTCTAGCAATGGGGCTATTTCTTTGCTGAATATGTTTATGCTTAAGTTGATGTTATGTAAACTGTACTTAGTAGACACCATGCTGTAAAGGAGTAATTCATGTTACCAATTTTTTAAATGTAACAACACAAGATAAAATAACCGTCCAGGTACTTAAAATAAGAGGAAATGGAAGAGTGATGAGCAAATTATTCGTGGTGATGGTTCTGGTTCATGACTGAGCTCACTATGTAGCACACCACACACGGCGATCTCAGAAGCTACCCTCAGGATACCGTGAAAGCCACTGGCTAGGTGAAGATGATACTAATGATGCACGCACTAGAGCAAAACACTAAAATGGGAGGATTGAGATATTTTATAATTCGAGGAAATATGCCAGATTCATATATATAAATGTATACACAATTTGTATATTTATATACATATATACAATATGTGTCTGTATATATATATATATATATATACATATATATATTTTTTATTGTACTGGGGATTGAACCCAGGAGCATTCTAACCCTGAGCTACACCCCCAGTCCTACTTTATTGTTTATTATGAAAAAGGGTCTGGCTAACTGCTGAGGATCTCATTAAATTGCTGAGGCTGGTCTTGAGTCTTCAATCTTTCTGTCTCAGTCTCCCAAGAACTGGGATTACAGGCAAGCGCACTACCTCACCCACCTAGATTTCAAATTTTTAAAGTGTTTAATTGGATTGCACAAGATGTCAGCCTAAAAACACAAAATTATAAATAAGATTCTTTAAAACGTGTATTTAAATTTAGTACCATAAATGAAGAACCTTGTTCCAAGTGCATATTTTCTTTTAGTTGATTAACTAAGAGGTAGTATGAAAGCATTATGATAGGCATCAAAACATTTAAAAGCTAAGCAACCAGAATGAAATTCACCTCATTTATGTTTTCAGTAATACTTGAGATCGTTTTTCTTTTACCGAAACCAGTACTTATAAAGTTTCACTAGAATATAATAATGAAGAGGATGTATAGATTATACTGATGCCAATTCCTGGTTTTGATATTTGATGTTATCCTATAATTTTATGTAAGGTATTACCTTTGAGGGAAGGCATATTTATAAGAATTGTCTGCACTATTTTTTCAAATTCTTAATGAGTCTATAATTAAAGTTTAAAAATCTCTGCTTCTGTCTTTTTTATTTATTTGGACTTTTACTACCATTTCAATTGGAAAGAGAATTCTCATCTAATCAGAATGCCACTTCTTTGCACAACAATGCCCAAAGATGGCAGTTCCTTCCTCACCTGCAGCACCGCACCACGGTACCCAGGTGTTGCTGAGAGGGTCACTACAGCCAGGCCACCTAGAGTCATTCAAAGCAAGGCCTTCAGTCATTGATAAACCAATAATTATGTTTCTTCAGATATTACAGTTATGGCTTGGATATAAAATGTCCCTGGAAAAGGTCATGAAGAATGCTCAGCGGTGAAATAATTGAAACATGAGGGTTATAGTCTCATCAGTGCATAAATCCATTGATAGATTAATAATTTGAGGGGATTTATTGGGTGGTAAGGTAAGCAGGTAGGGCATGGCTGGAGGAGGTAGGTCACTGGGCATGTGGCTTGGGGACTATATATATCTCTCATCATCCCCTCCTCTCCTACTCCCCCTCTTCCTCCTCCTCCTCCTCCTCCTCCTCCTTCTCCTCC
>PVJS01018327.1:0-35020 GCA_004027185.1 Glis glis | reverse complement strand
CACACACACACACACACACACACACACACATATACACACACACACACATATACACACACACACACACAGTTGAATCAATGTGCATGTAGCCAAAACTGTGGAGATTTTATTTTGTTTTACCTGATTTTATTTATTTATTTATTTATTTATTTATTTATTTGTTTGTTTGTTTGTTTATTGGTACTGGGGATTGAATCCAGGGGCATTCTACCTCTGAGCTACACTCTCAGCCCTATTTTTGTTTATTCTTTTTTATTTGAAACAGGATCTTACTAATTTATGGATGACCTCACTAAGTTGCTGAGGTTGGGCTTGAACCTGCAATCCTCCTGTCTCAGCCTCCCAAGTAATGGAACTACAATTATGCACCGTCATGCCTGACCTATCTGATTTTAATATGTAGCTCAAATTTGTCCTCAAAACCCCGTAGTTCACCTTTAGTTTGACCTCATACTTTATACTTACTTTTGAGGGTTAAATAATAAATACAGTAATTATTGCTAGCACCAATGACACTTGTAAATCCCACCTCAAAATAAAAGTACTTTGTTATTGAATATATAGTTATTTCATTTCCTTAATATAATGATTAGGACACTTCCTTATTTTTAAAATACTCTGCTCAGCTAAATTATACATTTGAGAAGATAATTCAGTTTCTTCATTTTATCAAGTATAAAGGAAAACAAAATACCTGATCTTGCATGAATTTCTTCTGCCATACATTCTCTACTGAACTCCCCCACTTGCAGTCCTCTCTATAGAGTTTGGTTTATGCTGCAATTTTCTGTAATCCTAAATCTTGTACACTCACTGCCAGCAGGTGTCTGCAGTGTTTGCTTACAAAAAGTTCCTTAACACTTGATTGCAACAAAACTAATTTTTCTGGCAGTGAAAATTATCTGCAAAAGCTCTGCAGGCAAAGTAATGTTCTAGGACAACGATGCTCCATATGCTATGAATGTATAATTATTTATTATTGGTCAGGCAAAAATTAATCATTCTTCGGTGATATTTTCCCATGGAAGAAATAATTATTAAATTCTGGTTTCTACAGATCTTGCCAGTGTACTGGAAGGACTGTAGCTGTACTATGAGTCCCATGGACATTTAACTTCTGACAGTTGTGAATGCTTCTTTGTGAATGCAGACATTGCTCTTTGACTCAGAGTTTCTGGAAGAACTCCAAGATGCAGTCTCAAGTGCACTGCCGCTGCAGGCGCTCTGGTGCGCATTAGAAGGTGGCCAGAAACGTCACAAATTGCTAAGGTGGACAGACACATGCATTCTTTCTTCCCACGTGTTTAATTCAGCATAGATATAAATGCATGAAAAGCTAGCCAATGAGGAAACTAATACTTATAAACTTTCAATATTTGGAGACTCACAAGCATGTTATACTTTGTACACAGAGAAAATATTGACGTGCAAATGCTCAATTATTTTCTTTGAGTTTCATAGGACTACCATGCTGCATCCATAAAAAACGGGACTATTTCATATGGATGCTCCATACGATTGTCAGATGTTTAACAATAAGTAAAATGTAGCCACTCATAGAGGACACTAGCCATTCGTGATTAGTATTTTCATAAATTAAGGTGATTTGATTTTCAAGTTTTAGAAAGTTAAGCACTCATAGGATTATCTTACTGAATGTATTTTATAAAAATATGGAAAATATGTCAATATCTTAGATATTAAATTATTAAAATAATAGATCCTTCTCACTAAGGATTATGGAGTTGTGTTCCTAAATTTATACATGAAAGCGCTGATATGAGTCCTACTCCAATGAGCCACTTTTGTATTTTAAAAATGATGTTTTAGAACCTATATAACACGTACTTTGACCCCTGGTTTATGAAATATAAAATAATCATTAATGATTAGTCAAAACTCAAAAGACAGGAATAATATCTTAGAGAAATTTTCTACTTAAGGAAAATGTGTACTGTGTGTATACAAATAAGTGCTGTTTTATTTACCCAAGTATTTGAGTTACTAAGATAATAGTTTCTGATAGTTAATAATATTATTGATATTCCTAAATTAGATAAATAGGTAGTTTATACACATTTTCATGAGTTTAAGATGTATTTTTTATTTTAATAATTGAAAGGATAGTATTACGTTTTAGGAAGTGGAATATACTTCTGTTTGCTTTCTCAGAACACATTTGACATTATAGAAATATTGAATCACTTATAAAGTATGCTTACTGGAACTAATTACTGAGAATTTAATATCAGTTTCATTTTTTTCTTCAAACTGAGTTAAAAGTCCAAAAGTATTCATGTGAATTAACAATTAAATCAGACAGTTTTGAGGGTACTTGTAATTCACAGCAGTGTCTGGATCTGCTATCTACTGTCATATGAAATATGTAATATCACCAACTACACAGAAGCCTAGTTTTTTCATTTGTAAGTAATAACAACTCATGAAATCAATATCACAGTTAAATGGAAAAATGAGCTAGTCTACATAAATTGACTATCCTGGCAAATGACCATATGTATATATGTTATTAACTTTTTATTTTGAGTTAAACATATTGTGTAAATTGCTTATGGATGTTTAGGTTCATTGTGGCAGGGGAATCACATTGGGTATAAAAAATCCAGTCAAATAGATGTCTATTCTTTGGGCCAAATCAATATAAACCACCCTCCTTTCCATATGTACTAGATTACTTCTAAATGCTACCATATCAATGCTTTAATGAAATGTTTTTAAACATAAAATGCCTACAGATAATTTCATACGTATTATTATTTTAGTAAGTAGTAGTGTAGTCATTGATGAAAGTGTATTCACATAGCAGTCACTACTCGTATAATAGGGGAATTAAGGACACAGATTGATTGTAGAATGAATCATTCATCTCACAATGGAGATCCAAATCCAAACTAGTTGTTCATTCACTGGGATATATAATAATGAATTAAAATTGCAGCATACCCTATAATGTGTCATATGACAGTAACTGTGGATCCAGTGTCACTATAAAAGCTTCATTGATGGGAACATCAATGTGATGTTTTTAATCACAGTATAGAAAATGCATTGCGTGATATTAAAAACTGAGCTGGCACTGATCTGTTTTACACAGAAGGCAACTTGCATGGAGTTACCATATGATTATCAGTATTTGTTTAAATAATTAAAATTTAGGATAAAATGAATAACTTAAAATCTATAATTCAAAATTAATTCTTGCCGGGCGTGGTGGCGCACGCTTGTAATCCCAGTACTTTGGGAGGCGGAGACCGGAGGATCCGGGTTCGCGGCCAGCCTCAGCTCTCTCGCTCTCTCTCTCCCTGTCTCTCTCTCTCTCTCTCTCTCTCTCCTTAGTGAGGCCCTCCGCAACTTCATGAGACCCGGTTTCAAAATAAAGTATAAAAAATAGGGCCGGGGGCGTAGCGCGGTGGTAGAATGCCCCTGCATTCAATCCCCGGTACCGCAAAAAAAAAAAATTAATTTTTAAGCTGGGATGGTAACAAACACCTATAATTCCAGAATTTAGGAGGCTGACAGAGGAAGATTGCAGGTTCAAGGCCAGCCTGAGCAACTTAGTGAGACTATGGTTCAAAATTAAAATAAAAAGGGCTAGGGGTATAGCTTGGAGGTAGAATGCCTGGGGTACTATCCCTAGTACCAAAATAAATAAATAATAATATTTTTCTTCCAAGAAGATTGTGTGTGTGTGTACTTTTGTTGTTGTTGTTTTTCTGGGGATTCTACCCAGGGACTTCTATCTCCAAGCTGTACCACTAGCCCTTTTTACTTTTTATTTTGAAATAAGTCTAACTAAGTTACTGTATCATCAGCATTCTTGCAGCTATAATCTCAAGATTGACCATGTAACTTATAGGAGAGAAGATTTATTTTTTATGGTTTCGGGTTCAGTCAATGTAAATCTGGGGACCATGGGTCTCAGGGCATGGAGGCAGGAGGCGAATGGAGAGCACATGGGCTGTGCCCACATTCTAAGGTATTCTATAAATGAATTAATTATATTTTGCTGTTCACGCTCCATTCTAATTGTACAAAATACCACTGAACTGCAAAAATCCACTTTTTTATTAAAATGTATAGATGCAAAAGTTCAAATGCAGTTGTTTTCACTGACTGACAGACATCTAAGTTCCCAAAATATATTCTAGATAATCCCTAAAGCAAAAGACTCATTTAATACTTTCTTTTCCAGTTCTGCTAACATCCCACTGTGTAATTTAGAGAAAAGTACTTTCAAGAGTACTCTACCATGCACCAAAAGACACTTATTTTCTAATAAAATTCTATTGATTTAAAATAATCTACCTTTTCTTCTTCACAGGGGAATAATGAGGATGTAATGAGGAATTTTGAAATGTCTGTAGAATGCCTTGACATCTTTAAAAGAATGGTAGAGGCTCTCAACTGAATGCAAATTGGAAGAATTGAATAGAGACCCTCCACAGAATGAAAATCAGGCCCCTTGCCAAATGTGAATCATAATTGTCCTTATTTATGGAGGGTACTATAATCATCATCATTACTTATGAGCACAGCTGTTCATATTCATTGAATTTCCAAGGTATCTATCCCAGAAATTACACAAGAAGCACACTTTCAGTCTTCTTGGGTTTTTTCTTCTAGACCTATATGGTACAATATGGTTGCCATTAGCCACATATGGCTATTTAAATTTAAATAAATTAAATTCAAATAATGTTACATTTTTAATTTCTTGGGGACACCACCCACTTTTCAATTGTTCAATAGCCATCTGTTGCTAATGGCTATCATTTTGGATATCACAGATATAGAAATGTCCATCATCATAGAAAGCTCTATTGGCCAGCCTCCTTAGAGGCTTGGCATTGATATCATTCAATTAATATTATTTAAAATACAACATATGCAATAGTATTTATATATATTATATTCCATTTATTTTGATTAGAAAATATAATTTGTCAGGAAGTTAAATATGTCTGCAATCAAAATTTCCTCACATGAATCAAGTATTTTACCACAAATATCCGACACCTGATAGGTACTAAATAAATTTGTTGAACAAATAGATGTATAAATGGATAAGTTTTTTTTTGTGCATACAAAAAGTTTTCAGGAGCTCATTTTCTTGCCATTGAAGGAATAACAAAGAATGCAATTCTCATCAATGAGGCATGATAATCTACATTTTTTGGGGGTACTGGGGATTGAACCAGGGGTGCTTTACCATTGAGTTACATCCCCAGCCCAGTCCCTCCCTCCCTTTCTCCCTCCCTCCCTTCCTTCCTTCCCTCCCTCCCTCCCTCTCCTCCTCCTTTCCTTCTTTCTTTTCTTTTTTCTTTTTTTTCTTTTCTTTTCCTTTCCTTTCCTTTCCTTTCCTTTCCTTTCCTTTCCTTTCCTTCCTTTCCTTTCCTTTCCTTTCCCTTTCTTTCTTTCATTTCATTTCATTTCATTTCATTTCATTTCATTTCATTTCATTTTTCTTTCCTTCTTTCTTTCTTTATTGAGGTACTGGGGATTGAACCCAGAGGCATTCTACCTCAGAGCTGCACTCCCAGCCCTATTTTTTATTCTTTATTTTGATACACGGTCTCACTAAGTTGTGGAGGGCCTCATTAAGTAGCTGAGGCTGGCTGCGAACCCAGATCCTCAGAACCCAGATCCTCTGGTCTCAGCCTCCCAAGTACTGAGATTACAAGTGTGTGCCACCACGCTCAGCTCATTGTTTATTTTTATTTTGAGACAGGGTCTTACTAAATTGTCAAGGATGAATTCTAACTTGTGGTACTCCTGCTTTAGCCTTCTAAATCGCTGGGACTGCAAACATGCTCCACAGCAACACACCAGGAACAATATAGTCTATTCTTGAATAAAACAAACATATTAAGCAGTAAATAGAATAATGTGCTAGATCAAGAGATAGCTAATACAAGATGATATTTAGATGAGCAAGTCTTTAATGTTAGTTAGAATAAATACAGGACACTTTTCTGATGGAAAATGGACTTCAAGCAAATTCTCTAGAACAACAGATAAAAGAAAATGAAAAGACTTTTAGATGGAAGGGCTGTACAAAACAAAGTTTTGGAGCTGGAGAAAAGGCCAATTATTTTGAGGAAATACTGAGATTATTTTAGGTTCTTGTTGAGAGAGGATTCCAGGGGACAAAGATGAATATAGTAGAACAATTTAGACATTCTCATGTAGGAAATAGTTCTGAAGTTTTTGTGATGAAACTGTGTTTTAGGAAAATTAATTTTTTTCTCTGAAAGAAATAAAAAGGACACAGACAATATGGGAATAACATAATGCTTGTTTGGACTTGTTTTCTAAAAATGATTACAGATGTGTGAGAACTAAGAACCAATGCATCCCAAGAGAGTAACCATAGCTCTAATAAAGAGACACACAACAAAGGTAATCTAGCTATGTAATGAAGCTGGTTTCCAGTGGGATGTGTACATTTGAGTGCTAGTGTAAGTCAGGTGGCAGCAGCTTTTCTTCTAACAGGGTCTGATGATAGTTTGTATATTTAAAATATGTCACAATTACATACTCATCTTCATGTAGATAGCAGTGAAGAACTACTGTTGACAATTTCAAGCACAATTACTTATCTTCTCTACAGAACCATTTTAATCTTCCCCTTCACCCATCAAATAAAACTCATGTTCCCAGTAGACCACATGATTTTGTAAAGTGAAGATATTAGAAGCTAGCTTCTATTAATTACTATTCTATTAGTTGATACTGGCAGCTAGAATTGAATGTCTCATAAGAATTACTAAGAGAAAGCACTTAACTAATTAATTTACACTCATACTTAGAAACATATTCACTATCTCTTTTTATAGTAATATGTCTCTCAAACAGTAAATATCATATTGAGTACTATAGAATAGAGGTTAATTAGAAAAGTCATCTTCAGCCGGGCATGGTGGCATATGCTTGAAATCCCAGTACTTGGGAGGCTGAGACAGGAGGATCATAGGTTCGTGGCCAGTCTCAGCAACTTAGTGAGACCCTCTGTAACTAGTGAGATTCTGTTTTAAAATAAAAAAATAAAATAGGGTTGGGGGATTGGCTCAGAGGTAAATGCCCCTCACTTTAATCCCTAGTACCACAAAAAAGACTCTTCATCAGCTCTCCCAACTTTCTTCCAAATAGTATACTAATTTTTCAAGCAGATATTTTTATTTTAATTGCAAATGTGCCCATAAATTAAAATGTTCAATAGTAAAAATTAAAGTATGTATTAAAATATCAATTTCCATTTTACTTAAGAGTTCCAGTATTCTGAGAGGTAACCAACATTACTGAATTTGTGCATGTGTATCTTTCCAGAAAAGAATTACAAGAATTACTCTCTTCTCCCCCTTTACTTTCCTCCTCTCTCTCTCTCTCTCTCTCTCTCTCTCTCTCTCTCTCTCGTATATATGTGATGCATACAATATAATAATGGCAGTACAGTATTCCTATACACATTGTTGTTTAAAGTGAAAGGGTTTCCCAATGTATGCCCAGATGTGTACTACTTTTTATTTAGTCAGACTTTTAGCTTATTCAAATGCAAGCATCTGTTACCGTGATTATCTTCCTACATATTACCTTGTACATTTTACTTTGGCACATCTCTAGGCTACTTTAAGAAAAGATATATAAATTTTGAATTTTTATAGATATTTCCAATTGGTCCTCCAAAAAAGATGTGTTAATATATAATTTTATTTAAAAAATCTCAGAGTATATTTACAAGAAATTGTACGAGGCAAAGAAGAAAATTGTCTGTTTCATGCATATCTTTCTGTTGTGCCTGAGAGCATATTTCTGAGACTGCAATTAACAAATTAATTCTATAAGTGAATACATAATTTCAGTGATATTACTGGGTTTTGCTCACCATTTGTATTTCGTAAATATCACTAGATGTTATGCCTGATTGTTGTAACTCCAGATGTTTCAGACTGGTCAAAGACATATGCCTTACAATTATTTATTTTAGCTATTTAATGGAGAAACAATCATAAATGATGACTCATTTTCCTCCCTTAAGGGGAAACTTATTTTCTCCTTTTAGAGGTATATAGTTTATATAACTTCAATTTCAAAGATGTAATAAACAAATACCTTTTAATTTATATCCAAAAGTGCATCATTTATAAATTAGTTTTCATAGACTTTTCAGTCCTTACTATCAAAAAAGTAACTTATTAGATACAGTTTTGGAGAAGTCTGAAATCTTGCTCTAGAATTCTAGAATCAAAATTCATTATTTAAACTAACGAAAAAGAAGTGTAAACTCTAGTGGCCTTAGATTTCAATGATGTTGATCAATAGTTATGAAGTTTCACAATTATTACCAAAGACTTTCCTTGTTTTTAATTCTCGTTGGGTTGCTTCATGAGGGACTGCAATTCATGTCTGAGCATTTTAGCATTCTAAAGATACTACAGAGTGATACACAAATACAATTTAATGAAATATTTTAAAGAAATTCATTTTACTTCTTATGCTTTTATGTTTATTTTTATACTTTTGTTGCTGCATTATCGTCTCCCATCATGATGTAGTTCATAGTGACAGTGACATACATGCACACAGCACTTGGTGGGCTTTACCTCAGCTTCTTTCCCAATCACCCCCTTCCCCACACAGGATACTGAGATTGACATTGGTATTCTCACATATGTACATAATGTCAGTGGAAGTGAAGAAATGCATTTTATGTAAAAATTCATCCAAAGCATTCATAGAACAGTAGAATAATAACTCTAGATAATAATAATTATTAATTCATAAAACTATATGGTCAATTTCTAGAGACAAGTATGTTTATGGTTTGAATTTAATTTTAATGCATTGGTACCAAATCATGGTCACAATTTGGACTAGTTATAGCCAAATATACTCCCATATATAATATGCATTTAAGATGGTACCAGCTCATGAGATAACTACAATATGTATAAATATATTCACAAATATTTGGACAAAGATTCTCAGCTTTTCACATTTGACTCAAATAATTTTTAACTTATATTAATAATCTAATTCTGAGAAGATCTGTTTGATTGATAACTTTATTTTCTAGTGCACAAATGTTTTCATGTAATCATTACTGTCTACTAAAACATTGTGTGAAAGCATATATACACATCATATGACTGCATGTTGCTAAGTATAGACTAAAACAGAGATAGGTTTGTTCATGTGAGGAAAAGTCTTGGCTTAAATTTGATCACTACCACATTACTCATTTATATCTTTTCTAGGCAGCAGTAAATATTTAAATCAAATAGAATTCTGTGTTAAAAATAGAGACTTTCCTTATTTCTATGATGTTTTCCCTCCTGCACTCTATTCTAGTTTCTTTATGGTGGAGTATTTTCTCAAAATTCACTTTCCTGCAGTGCAGTTTATAGAGACACCTAGTGGTAAAAGGTAATGGAGCTTCTCTGGCAGTCCTTAATGTTGACTTAATAGTAGAAAGTTTTCATCATATATTTATTTCAACTGCAAGATGCAATCTGGTCCGTTAACATAAGTGTTTCTAACACAACTATAAGCTAAATTAATTCCAAAAGTTGTTGATACTTTCAGTTTAACAAAATTTTTAATTATGTTAATACAAAATTTATATTTAAATTTATAAATTACATTATTTTATATTTAAAATACAAATAACACAAAATAAAAAATGAAACTAAATTTTGATATTGAATGGAATCATGAAGATTTTGAAAAGTAATAAAATAATGAAATAACATACTATGTCTCAGCTATTTTGAGAAGCCTAGTAGTTTATTAAGACATTTCAGAACTTCTTTAGAGTTAATCAACATTAAAGATTATATTTCTGATAGGACTCAATATGTATATACCAAAGGTTTCTGGACATGATTAATATATATTTTTAAAAATTATACATTGTGTTTTCATTTTGAAAATATAAAAGCAATTTTATACTAACAAGTAAATTATCAAAAATGCTTGTATTAAAAATAATAACTAAATAAATATATATTTATTATTGTTTTGTGGGTAAAGTTTAAGTTATGTCTGCTTTTATCATGTACTTGCAGCCAGGAATTATTCCTAGGCCAAATGTTTCTAAATTTAACAGAAATTTCTATCATAAGCTCGCCAAGTTCTGTGTGCATGAATGTCTCTTATCACTCTGAACTACATTATGATGTGAGACTACAATGCACCAATAAAAGTATGTTAAAAAAGATTTTATTTTCATGTTATCTGACAGCACAGATTACTTCTTTTTTCAATTTCCCTTGTACAAGACTCAAACTTAAGACAAAATAAACAAAATTTTTTTCAAATCAAGTATTTATGGCTTAACAAAACATGTTTGCATAATTTTCAGAGGAGAAAAATTTAAAAAGTGTTTCAAAACCTCAGTAGGCTGCAGTATTTGCTACCTCTAGATAAACTCTTCTAATTCAACATATACAGATGATGTAGGAAGATATATCTTTGTGGTGCTATAAAGACATACATATACATATATATCTACTACCTCTGAATCTCTATTAATAATAATCAACTATTTAATTAGAATGTAATCACAATACTATCCCAAATATTACTAAAATAAGATATCATTTATGTTTTCAACATAATTTCAAAATAAGACAGACTATTTCCATGGTAGAACTATCCAGTTATTAAAAGAGCAGGCACATGTGCACTCCCTGAACTGGGCCACTTCTTATGAGCAACTTTTCCCCTATACCTGGGATGGACTGCAGGCCTAACCTTACAAACACAGAAAACACATATTATTAATGCAAAGACATCTTTGGGGGAATACAGGTGTCTGTTTAATGGAAAGAGCCAGGCATACTTACAGTAGAGATGTCGCTAGTGGAGTTTAGCAGGTGACTCTTCAAGGAACTCGCTATCGATACTGCATCTATTTAGGGGTTTTCCAGCTTTAGAGTTCACAAACATTCTCTCTGAAAGTCGTTCATGGTCCCTTGAACTGCCTAGACATACTTATACAACATAATTCTTAAAAAAAAAGAAAGGAAAAAAGAAAGAAAAAGAGGAGCGCCCTCTTTACAGCTATGAACCACTCCCTCTTTCAGGATTCTTTACAGTATGCACATGAGACAGCAGCATGGGCTTGTTATTGTAAAAGGCAGAGGAAGCCAGGCTGGCTGCACAGGGCTGGAATCGTCTGTACCTGACCATCACCAAGCCTGGCACTGTCGGGGTTATTTCCACTCCTCCCTTTTGCAATACGAGGACTGCACACTCCCACGCTCCTATTACGCACATGGTCCAAGACTCTTCCGTCTCCCACGAATGTGACATCCAAGGGGTGCTCCGGCTGTGCCGCCCAAGCCCAGGGACGCCTTCGCCCTCGGCTGCCATCTATCGGCCACCCAGCGCCCGCTTCGCCCCGGGCCCATCATGTCTGCTGCAGCTTGGCTTGCACCAGCGGCGCGACAATAAACAAGTGCACCGGACGGGGCCCTGCACCCGCCGCGGAGCAGATGTCTCAGAGCCCCGGACGATGCTTACCGCGTTGCCACCTTCTCGGAGCCCAGGAGAGAAGACGCGACTTTCTCTGAGTTTTTTAGAGGCGCGGGGCTGCCAGGACACGCCACAGGCGTAAACAACGCTGCTGCTGGCCCTCAGACCCCCCAAAGGATGTCGGAGATAAAGAGTTCCAAGTAATGACGATCGTGCGCCTCATCTGGGAAAGGGATAGAGCAAAACCCCTGCAAACGCCGGGAGCGACGAAACGGCCCAGAGGATGCAAGAACCGTTGCAATACTAATTAGGGGCCCGCGGCGGCGGCGGGCTCCGCTCGGGGACAGCGGCGGCGGGATCCCAGCGCGGTGGTCGCCGCGCGGGGGGCGGAGGACAGCGTAGGAGCCGCCGCCGCCGCCGCCGGAGCAGCCGAGGGGCCAGTGCCACCTTCTCTCGCCCCCTCACTACCATGTACAGTGTGCGCTGCAAGAAGAAGGCGGGCCATGCATGCACACCCTCGCGCCCCTCTCCCTCTGGCTGGTCCCCGGGCGTGCGCCACTGACCAGGGGGGAATGTGGTGAAGACGGCGAGGAGGAGAGCCGCGGGGGGAGGGGAGGGCCGGCCTGCGCGAACCCAGGCCGGAGGGTTCGAAGAGCCAGAGGCTGCTGGAGGGGGCGGCGGCCACCGCCGGGTCGGAGAAAGTTGCCCCCTATGCAGATGGGAACTGTAAGTACCCGCCTGGGGGTGCGGCGAAGGGTGCCCGGGACCCTGCGATCGCGCCGTGGCGCGGGCGGGAGAGTGTGCGAGCCAGCGTGAGTGTGAGCGGGTGCGAGCGCTCGGCGAGGCTGACCGTCACGTTGGCGGGGCCGGCAGTGCCAGGCAGGCTTCGCCGCGTCCCCCTCCTCCCGTCCCGAGCCGCCCCTCCGGCAGCTCCCTCCGGCCCCGCCCGGCTCCGCTCCAGCCCCTGCCGCCGGGCGCCTCTCCAGCCGGTCCTCGCCGCCCCCTCCCCCCTTCCCATCCCGCCGCTCCCGATCGTCCCCCACGGCCCCCCAACCCCGCTGCCCGCTCGCACTGCCGCGGAGAGCGCCGGGGAGGGCGGTTCGGGAGCCCCGGAGCCGCGGTCGCCACCGCGGCGGCGGCCCGGGGCTGCCAGCGTCCGGCACCTCTTTCCTCCAGGGCTCGGACCGCACTGCTCACAGCCTCCGCTCCGCCTGGGCTTGGGAAACCCAGTGCACACTCCAAAAGAGGGATTTTGTTAAGGTGGCGATGATGAGTGGGCCCTGGAGATGTGAGACGGGGTAAGTCTGTCGTTTACTTTGCAAAAGAGGCTTCCGTGTGCGTGTGCGTGTGTGTGTGTGTGTGCGTGTGCGAGTGTGTGTGTGTGTGTGTGTGTGTGTGTGTGTGTGTGTAGCGGGGTGGCTTCTCTCCTCCCACCCCTTCTTCCTCCCTTTACCCTTCCTTCGCTTTGGGGCGGGGTGGGGGAGGGGGCCTCGCGTCCTGGAACTCCGGGTGCTCTGCCTGGGCGGCCGTTCGCGAGCAGCTGTGCCGGAGCCGCGGGTCCGGCCTGGGTGCCCGGCTCCAGCCCGAGCGGCTCCATGCCGTTTAATGCAGGGATGTGCGAGGTGGTGATACAGGCTCTAAATTCTTCGGGGGAGACCAAATACAGTCCCTCCGCCCCCGCCCTCCAAAAAAAATTTTTTTTTGATCATCTGAGAATGTGCCGCGCACCCGCGAATTTACATCGGTGGTGCGCTTCCCAGTCAGAATGTCAGCCTTCCCCGGCTCATTCAACTTTATTTTCTCCAAATTTCTGTCTCCTTTGATGGCAAGGAGGAGGGGAAAGGGAGTGGAGCGAGAGGAAGCTCTTCGACCCTTGCTAACCAGAACTGAATTAAAGTTGTAAACGCTCGAGTTTAATATTGGCTGGACACAATTTGCAATGGGTTCTCAGATGGGGAAGGAGGTGAATGGGGGCGGGGAGGCACGGGGAGGGAGGGGGAGGGGACCCAACCCAGCTGAATGGATGTGCAGATTTGATCCAGCGGAGAACCGAAATTTCAAGGTAAACGTTTTGCTTTCATAGGGGGGTGCTTTAAGTCGGGAGGCGACTGCCATTGTGATGGGAGGTCGGGGATACTCGCGATTTTTACACAGTGTGAGCCCGATTCGTCTTGACACGTCTGGGTGGCCAAACGTGAATGATTCGCAGGCACACTTGCACATGTGCGTGTGAATGCAGGCGCTTTTAATAACGCGGGCTGGAGTCGACTTGGAGATCAACAGCGAGGTCTCCAGGCTGGAGTCGGTGCCTCAGAAACGTCTTGGCTTTAGTTTGGGGTTGCGCGTGGACCTCAGACTTGGGTGGTGAGGCAAAGGCAAGGTTGACTAGAGACAAGGCATAGCTTCCCAGAGCCCGGCGTTCTATCAAATGCCGCCCCCCTCCGCCCTGCCGCCCCGCTACCCCGGGACACACACACACACACACACACACACACACACACACACACTTTGTGTCTTCCTTTAAGAGTGCTGCCGTGGACCCAAAGTAGGAAGTGGAAGGAAACCTTCAAGGGGACCAAAAGAAAGAAAGGAAAGGGGGAGGGGGAAGGGGAGGGTCAATTCCTTGGGAAGATGAAATTCGGGTATTAAAGCACTGACCTATGTCCCTTGCTGTTCTCTCTTCCACCTTTCTATTTTGCTTCTTAATCAGTCCAGGAGCACTTTTCCTGGGGGGGGTGATTTAAAAAATGGGGGGCATATTGTCAAATGTAATAAGCAACTCCAAAGATGGAGCTGTTGGCGAGGCGGTCGTTCCTTCCTAATCTTGCTAATTCGGTAGGGTTAGCTTTGCATACCGTGGCAAACAGACGCGGAGCCCGAGGTAAGGGAGGCTTTGGCGCTGGTCCCCGGTGTACTTTTAGCTGATTCCGGGTAAGCGGTAGGAATGTCCTCTTTAAACTCAGTGTATTCGGAGGCGTTCCGAGGTTGCGGATGCCTTCGCAGAGTTCTTTGTAATCCATCGTGCAGAACTATTTCAGTGGCTAAAAGATGCGGCTTGGTACCGTCGCCGACAGGATCAATGAGGAGAAGTGGTCGCAGGGCGCTCTCGGGGAAGCGCTGCTAAGTGGCCCCGAGCATGCAATTAGGACGCTGATGTGCTTAATAGCGTGGTAGTGAAGTCCACCATCAAAGCAAACGCGCTCTCCTTTTTCTCCTGTACTCAGAGCTCTGGAAGACAATTGGTGATTTAAGAGCTTCTCCTGCCTCCTTTTGATGCATTATCTTGCATCCGTTTTGCCTCTGAAAAGTATTCTTTAGGTTCCCACCCTGGCGTTTCTGGCGATGGTTTAAAATAGCCCGAGTACGGTAGCTCCTTGCTTTTCTCTGAAAATGGGAGACCTTCACGGTGAACTGTTAACCGAAGAGATTCTGGAAGAAAGGAAGGGGGCTGGGTAGAGGTGAGGTGGGAAACCTTGTAAAGTGATGCTTCTTTTCTCTTAAATTAGAAACATGAAACTGAACTGACAGCCATTTTATGTATATTTACGGACTGGTTTTGAAAGGGGGGGAGAGCAGAGAGGAACATTAAGATGAGACTTCATCTGCCTCCCCCCCCCCCCCGCTAGTGAGGAGCAGCACATTCTTGGTTATACTCATTAGAACATGAACCATTAAATCAAAATGAATGTCAGATTTTAATACAGTCTGGAGAATGTCAGTGTTCCACTGGGGTGGGGTGGGGGTTGCCATTCATATCCCCTCCTGGATTTCAGAGAAAGAGTACCAGGGAAGAGAGAGACTTTTTGATGAATCCCTTAAATTTTTGTCATATTCTGTTGTTTCCTTGTTTCCTCTCTCCCTTGCAGGAGGTAAAATGCACACTTGCTGCCCCCCAGTAACTTTGGAACAGGACCTCCACAGAAAAATGCATAGCTGGATGCTGCAGACTCTAGCGTTTGCTGTAACATCTCTCGTCCTTTCGTGTGCAGAAACCATCGATTATTATGGGGAAATCTGTGACAATGCATGTCCTTGTGAGGAAAAGGACGGCATTTTAACTGTGAGCTGTGAAAACCGGGGGATCATCAGTCTCTCTGAAATTAGCCCTCCCCGCTTCCCAATCTATCACCTCCTGTTGTCTGGAAACCTTTTGAACCGTCTCTATCCCAATGAGTTTGTCAATTACACTGGGGCTTCAATTTTACATCTGGGTAGCAATGTTATCCAAGACATTGAGACCGGGGCTTTCCATGGGCTGCGTGGTTTGAGGAGATTACATCTGAATAATAACAAGTTGGAACTTCTAAGAGATGACACCTTTCTTGGCTTGGAGAACCTGGAATACCTACAGGTCGATTACAATTACATCAGTGTCATTGAACCCAATGCTTTTGGGAAACTGCATTCTTTGCAGGTGCTTATCCTCAATGACAATCTCTTGTCAAGTTTACCCAACAATCTTTTCCGTTTTGTGCCCTTAACGCACTTGGACCTGCGGGGAAACCGGCTGAAACTTCTGCCCTATGGGGGGCTGTTGCAGCACATGGATAAAGTTGTGGAGTTACAGCTGGAGGAAAACCCTTGGAATTGCTCCTGTGAGCTGATCTCTCTCAAGGATTGGTTGGACAGCATCTCCTACTCCGCCCTAGTGGGCGATGTGGTTTGTGAGACCCCCTTCCGCTTACATGGCAGGGACTTGGACGAGGTATCCAAGCAAGAACTTTGCCCCAGGAGACTTATTTCCGACTATGAGATGAGGCCACAGACGCCTTTGAGCACCACGGGGTATTTACACACCACCCCTGCCTCGGTGAATTCCGTGGCTACTTCTTCCTCTGCTGTTTACAAACCCCCATTGAAGCCCCCCAAGGGAACCCGCCAACCCAACAAGCCAAGAGTGCGACCCACCTCTCGGCAGCCCTCTAAGGACTTGGGCTACAGTAACTATGGCCCCAGCATCGCCTACCAGACCAAATCCCCGGTGCCTTTGGAGTGCCCCACCGCGTGCACTTGCAACCTGCAGATCTCCGATCTGGGCCTCAATGTCAACTGCCAGGAACGCAAGATCGAGAGCATTGCTGAGCTGCAGCCCAAGCCCTACAATCCCAAGAAAATGTATCTGACGGAGAACTACATCGCTGTGGTGAGCAGGACAGACTTCCTGGAGGCCACGGGGCTGGACCTCCTGCACCTGGGTAACAACCGCATCTCGGTGATCAAGGACAGCGCCTTCAGGGATCTCACCAACCTGAGGCGCCTCTACCTGAACGGCAACAGGATCGAGAGGCTGAGCCCAGAGCTGTTCTATGGCCTGCAGAGCTTGCAGTATCTCTTCCTCCAGTACAATCTCATCCGCGAGATTCAGCCTGGGACCTTCGACCCAGTCCCCAACCTCCAGCTGCTATTCCTGAACAACAACCTGCTGCAGGCCATGCCCTCGGGGGTCTTCTCGGGCCTCACCCTCTTCAGGCTGAACCTGAGAAGTAACCACTTCACCTCCTTGCCAGTGAGTGGAGTGCTGGACCAGCTCAAGTCCCTCATCCAAATCGACCTGCACGACAACCCCTGGGATTGTACCTGCGAGGTGGTGGGCATGAAGCTGTGGGTGGAGCAGCTCAAGGTGGGCGTGCTGGTGGACGAGGTGATCTGCAAAGCGCCCAAGAAGTTCGCGGAGACCGACATGCGCTCTATAAAGTCCGAGCTGCTGTGCCCAGACTACTCGGACGTGGTGGTGTCCACGCCCACTCCCTCCTCCATCCAGGTCCCGGCGAGGACCGACGCCGTGACCCCTGCGGTCCGCTTGAACAGCACCGGCCCTCCCGCGGGCTTGGGCGCCGGCGGAGGCGCGTCGTCGGTGCCCCTGTCCGTGCTCATCCTCAGCCTTCTGCTGGTTTTCATCATGTCCGTCTTCGTGGCCGCCGGACTCTTCGTGCTGGTCATGAAGCGAAGGAAGAAAAGCCAGAACGACCACACCAGCACCAACAACTCCGACGTGAGCTCCTTCAACATGCAGTACTGCGTGTACGGAGGCGGCGGCGGCGGCGGGGGCGGCGGGGGGCGCGGCCTGAGCGGCCATCGGCACGACCACGTGCACCACGGCGGGCCCGCGCTGCCCAAGGTGAAGACGCCCGCGGGCCACGTGTACGAGTACATCCCGCACCCGCTGGGCCACATGTGCAAGAACCCCATCTACCGCTCCCGCGAGGGCAACTCCGTGGAGGATTACAAGGACCTGCACGAGCTCAAGGTCACCTACAGCAGCAACCACCACCTGCAGCAGCAGCCGCCGCCGCCGCCGCCGCCGCCGCAGCCGCAGCCCCCGCCTCAACTCCAGCTGCAGCCGGGGGAGGAGGAGAGGCGGGAAAGCCACCACTTGCGGAGCCCCGCCTACAGCGTCAGCACCATCGAGCCCAGGGAGGACCTACTGTCGCCGGTGCAGGACGCCGACCGCTTTTACAGGGGCATTTTAGAACCAGACAAACATTGCTCCACCACCCCCGCCGGCAATAGCCTCCCGGAATACCCCAAATTCCCGTGCAGCCCCGCTGCTTACACTTTTTCCCCCAACTATGACCTGAGACGCCCCCATCAGTATTTGCACCCGGGGGCCGGGGACAGCAGGCTGCGGGAACCGGTGCTCTACAGCCCCCCGAGTGCTGTGTTTGTAGAACCCAACCGGAATGAGTATCTGGAGTTAAAAGCAAAACTAAACGTTGAGCCGGACTACCTCGAAGTGCTGGAAAAACAGACCACATTTAGCCAGTTCTAAAAGCAAAGAAACTCCCTTGGAGGTCTTGCATTGCAGCAAGCAAGCAAGCAGACACACACGGTGGAACACATTTGATTAATCGTGTTGTTTCAACGTTTAGGGTGAAGTGCCTTGGCACGGGATTCTCAGCTTCGGCGGAAGATACTGGAAGGGTGTGCAATTTCCTTTTAATTTTACACGTGGGAAACATTAGTGTAAACTGGGCACATCTCTTTCTCTTCTTGCGTGTGGGGGAGGAGAGGAGAAGGAGGGGCTTTACGGAGGGCAATTCGCTGCGAGGGTGACTGGTTGAAGGTCGCAGTCCTCTTTGTAGTGGTTGGAAGTGCTAAGAATGGTGGAAGATGACAGCGCGTAGATTCTACTCTTCATCTTTTGCTCCGCCACCCCCCCCTTCCTCCCCCTTCAAGCCATGGGTGGGTCTAAATGGCTTTGGTGGAGAGATTAGCACACCCCAACTTTAATAGGAAGTTTGTTCTCTCCCTCTCCTCCCTCCTCCCTTCCCACCTCCCTTCTTATTCCTTTCCTTTGTTTTTAAAGGATGTGTTTGTATGCATTCTGGACATTTGAATTAAAAAAAAGTATTGTGATCTAGGAAGGGATCACTATAGATGTGGACAAATCATTAAAATTACAGAGCTATATGATCCATAATTGATTAGTCAAAATAACTTATTGATGAAATATACAAATATTTTATTGTAGCACCTATTTTTATATGCACATTTAGCATTCCTCTTTCCTTCACTATTTAGCCTATGATTTTCACAGAGGTATCGCATTGTATTAGGGACTGCATTTCCAAGACTGAAGTGATATCAGGAAAACATTTAAAATCATTAAAAAATGTGAAGCACTTAATGGCCGAATCTTTAAAAGCCAATGCAACCACCAAATTTGACCTGTAATTTTTAAAAAGCTGATTGTATCCCACTGTATAAAAGAAAAAAAATAGGGCAATTAATCGGGCCGTTGGAGAGAATTGTGTGCAAGCTTTTGGTTTTATTAGAGGAGATTTAAAAGAATTTTTATTAGTGAACC
This sequence comes from Glis glis, assembly GCA_004027185.1. Taxonomy (NCBI): domain Eukaryota; kingdom Metazoa; phylum Chordata; class Mammalia; order Rodentia; family Gliridae; genus Glis; species Glis glis. The sequence continues at coordinate 15,717 of PVJS01018327.1, read as the reverse complement.
AAAACGATGTATTGATTTGACTACTATTGTAGCCGATTTTCAATTGTTTAACCAAACCCAGTTGTATTTGTACAGATCCACGTGTACTGGCACATCAGAAGACCAAATGATGGACTGTACATGTCTCCATACAATGTCTATATCCCTCTGGGCAGCAAGCAATGATGATAATGACAAACAGGATCTCTGTAAGATGGGGCTACTGTTGTTACAGTCTCATATGTATCCCAGCACATGTAATTTTTTAAATAGTTTCTGAATAAACACTTGATAACTATGTCAAATATGAGGGATTGAAGTAATGATTACTTGAAGTATAAACATGTAGCTCTGTGTGATTGGCGAAACCTCCAATAACAATTTAGGAAATACTTGCAAAGCTTTATTCCTAATAGGAAAAGTTTTTCCCCCAATCATAAAAGTTTCAAAATATACATATATATATATATAATTTATGCATTTGTTGCTTCAGGGAGGTACGCTTTTCTGAATGTTCCACTTAATATGTTTATTAATGATATTTCAATTGTATTTGCTGTTTCCTTACTGAAGTATTCATCTAATACATGGAACATGGTAAGTAATATGTTACATATTCATTTTTCCTCAGTATTACGTATTTTGTCATCTCCGTCTTATTTATTCAGTTTACAATTTCCCATAATTTCCGTGTTCTAACTGATGTAAAGCTACCTTCAACAATTATGATGGATACTTTATCTGAAAGTTGACTAAGGTCTTAATCTTCAAGATGTTGGTGGGTATAAGCTGTTCACCTCTGAGTAAGGTTTGCAAGTGAGTTTAGATTAGAATTGAAGAGTAGTAAGTGTTTGAATTCATCTGAAGCTTAAAGAGCCATGTGCTTCATTGCTGTTGGTGGATCTTCCTATAATCTTACCTGGAATGTGTACAATTTCAAGGGCTGTTCATGAACTTCACCTTTAAGGAACAATTGCCATGGCATTCTGCCACAAAGAGGCAGCATTCACCCATGAGTAAATTGACAGGACCTACTTAAATTCAGATTGAACAGGTGGTAACAGTTTCCCTGAAGAATTTTTTTTAAATTATAATGCTACATTGACCAAGTGCAGTAATCATTCATATTCTTTGCAACATTTTTCCTTCCAAATTTGTATTCAAAGGGGAAAGTGATAAACTTAATAATGCCATGATATTATCATGAAAATACAAATGTATAAATCTTCATCTACCTCCTCTATATTAGGTCCAGGATTAGAAAAGAAGAAATACATAGTAGCATTTGATTTCACTTTTGAGGTTGTTATTGTTTTCACAAGAGAAGTTTATTTTTTTTCTTTTAAAAATGTCCAAATCACTTCAACATTATTATAGATACATTAACTGTTTAGTAGATTCTAAAATGCTAATGCAATGTGCAAATCGTCATGAAACTAAGTTTCACTTCTTAATTGATGCATAAAACAATAAATATTACACAAAACTAAAGACATTTCTGAAGCATAAGTAATTTTCAAAGAAAATTCATTGATGTATTTTTCAAAGATTTATAAAGCTTTGTTCTTTTAAAATCGGTCTGATTTCATGTAATCTTTGCAAATAGTCTCTTTAGGTATTCTGTTTCTATCTTTACTATTCCTAAAGTACCCAACATTTTCTTAACATGGAAAAGTACAGTTATATGATTCATTAACAGAGGTTACTTTCAGTTCTTAAATTTTCCCTTGTGTATTAAGAGGATAAACATAAATGCATACTGGCTCTAATAAACTAAAAAATCTATCATATCAGAATCATGAACCTGTATAAAATGAAAAATGGATTATTTTTCTCCTTATACATGGTCCCCTACCCATACGTTAACATGTACAATAGAATCCAAGTTGTATGTTTTGCATATATGATTTTTGATATTATAGGTTGTTCTCCAAATAAATAGACTTGTTATATCAGTGGTATGTGATTGGATTAATAAACCCTGCAAAATCTCTCCATAGAATTTTGGGAAACAACATGTGTAGTATTTCAGGCATCAATTAAAATTTGGGTGCAAACCAAGCCTACTCTTTGTGCTTGTCTGTTTAATATGTATCATAAACTCATTTAAACATATTTCCTGTAGATAGTAGAAAATATTGTTTTAAATCTCTGTATGATTATAGTGTGAATATTTAAATTATTTAAGATAATATATTCCGTGTAGATGTAATTGTATAACTATATACACAACATGAAATTGTTGATTCAAATTATGAGTTAAACAACATTAGCATAAATATCATACTTGCAACACATATTTTGTTTAGGGAAGATTATCACCTTTACACATGGAAAAGTGGAAAATTTTGGCAACTGTCCTACATACCCAAGTGTATCCTTCACATTGTTCCCTTAACCTGGATAGGAAAATCAAACTAGTATATGAAGAGTATATCTTCATGTAATGTGGAAAAGGTTAACTAAGACTAGTTTCTTGCCTTATACATTAATACTATTCTTGTTATTAAGTTATATGATTATAAAATCATTCAAAATCATATGTATAATGTTTTTCCCCACTCTGTTATTATTTCTGGGTCTCTTCCTTTTCCCTTACATCTCTTCTCTCCCTCCTTCCTTCTCTTTTCTTATCTCTCCATTATTTTTCAATAGGGCAAAAGACAGAGTGAGAATAGTCCATTCTTTGTCAGAAATGCCAAAAACTGGCTATTTACTTTCACGAGCTCAATGGATTTTTTCGCAAGTCACATGACTCCAACTTACTGAAAATAAAGCAGACCACAAATATGCTTTCAATTTGGTGGCAAATAAGCTCTTATTGCATTTTTCAAATGGTTCCAAGTTGAGATATTTTCAGACCTGAAAAAACTTTTGATATTCCTACTTTTAAGAATAAATTTTACAGTAAAGGACTAGAAAAACAGCAAAGTAACAGATTTAAACACTAAAAGCCAGGCACATGTAATTATTTGATTTCAAAGAGAATAAAATATTATAGAAGTGCTAACCACATTATTATCCAATTACCTCTTTAACTTATGGTGAATGGTCCTCAAGCTCCTTGAAGCTCTCCACTAGTTTACAAACACAAATACATTACAGTAAAATTAAAGTAGTTGGATAGACGTTAGTCATATGCCTAAAAACAATCTAACATTGATATGCAAGTAAATCTTATATTCATTAGTATTGGATTTAATGCTGTGCAATTTAACATTAATTTTAAATTAATTTGATGCCTTTCTGTAACTGCAATACCCATATATATTTTTTTTTCATGAGTATATATAACATATCTGTCATGCAAAATCAGATTATGATTAAGATTGCATATGCAACTTTCATCCAGGGTTCATTGTGTTTTAATATTTTTAAGAACCTCAAATTATATCTTCATGCTTCATGCTTTAAGAATGTTATGTTGTGGGAAAGGGATTGGTACAATGTATTTGGGACCATAATATATTTTTTTTCTTTCTCTGTTTTTAGCATAAAAGATTGGCATAAAAGATTCAGGTCAAATAATTTTCATGGAAATTGTACTGGTATTTGTACACATTTAAAAAATATTTTGACCTTAAGCTCAAGTAATTTAGATTATTTCTTATAAGATACTTTTGAAGGTCAAAATATAAATATTTTGTTGAGAATTGATATAATGCAAATATGAAATAATTTGACTTTCTTATTTTCTATTTACTGTAAAAAATGTGGTCATATATTGCATAGAGAAAAGTCAGACACATTTTTTATTAAACATTAGGAAAGTCATTTCATAGAAGAAATAATATTCACAGAAATATGTTGAATGGAAATCTTCCAATAGATTTTTAATTAGGTGTCTCAATCAGTAAATATGAAGGAATACTGTATATTTTTATAAAATAAATATATACCTATTAAAATTACATGTGGAAGTTATGAACCAGTTTTTGATGGAATTATTGTTATCATTATTATTATTACTATTACTTAACAAATTCATAGATGGAATTGTGGCTTTTTCTTGAAGGCTTGGTCTTCTTTGAACAAACATTTGCATATCATTCATTTTAATAAATACGTTCAACATATCACCATATAAATTCAACTCAAATTTAATTGTAATACTTCGAGTCAAATGTATAGTTTTATACATATACAAGCATCAAAATTCTATTACTTGTTCCAAAATATGTATATTTCAGATTTTTTACTCAGAAATCGTATAGAGCATCAGTGATAATTTCTAATGTTCTCAACTAACAAATTTTAAGAATCTTACTGTGTTGTTTGTTTAAAAACAAAACTTAATATTAAATAATGAAACCAAATTTACTGCATATTTTAATGTACTATGTGTCTATTTAAATAAAATAAAACGGTAGTAATAATCCCAATTTAATTGAATAGCAAAGTTCTTTGTCAGATACTCTAATACTTTAACCAGCATGTTTAATACATGAGAGCTTCATCAGGGTTCTACAAACTAAAATTGTAAATACAAAGAATAAAATTTATATATGAAAATGGATACTTTACTAATAAATATAACATATTTGCATAAATTATCCAAACAAAAATCATACGTTTTTCTTACTTTCAACTATGGAATGTCCTTTGCTATATTTAAGTCCAAAAGGACATTTCATTTGTGAAAACCTTAATGTTAGGAAAATTTATAACAATCTTTTATTTAAATCCTAGGCTTTAATACCTACATTAAATCTGCACTCCTAAAAATAAAGTTTATGGTCCATATTTTTCATTATATCACTGAGCACCACCTGCCAAAATACTCTTAAAGTATATGTAAAAACATAGAATTGTTTCTTCATATTCTTCTGTTTGTCATGTAAATATCAAATAGTAAAATACAGAGTTATTAATTAGCACTTGTTAAATTGTAATTAATTTTTACATTCAAACAGTATCCCTCAATTTTATAATCATCTACATTTTTAAGTTGGTGAATAATATACTCATATATGTGCCTCCCAATAAGAACATTGACATTCAGAAGCTGTTGATTTATTTCAGAGAATATTCAAATAATTCACCAAACTCTCATTTAAACATTGTATAAGTAAAATGAACATTTGGTTATCTGGTTATGACTAAGGAGATCTTATTAGAAATTTTAAAAAGAAAAATATGTAAAAGATAAATATTGAATATTCAGATTCTTAATTTAAAATATCTTCCTTAGAATTAACAAAACTGTACATAAAGAAAATCATCTACAAATGGGACTTGGTGTAAAATTAGACATTTAATGAAATTGCTAATTTCATATGGTTGGTGTAGTCATGGATTTTTTAAACACTAACTCTGTTATCCTGTAAGAATTTTTATCCAAAGGAATATTTTTTTTTTGGTACAGCATGCACTTGGATCCTCTTGCCCCATTATTGCTTTGGCCTACACTCTTCAACTAAAACTCTGTGCCTAAGGTTAGACATGTGAAAAATGACTCTATTATTATGTTTAATTGTTGCATCTCTAATCATACCTCCCTAAATTTCTTTTTTAAAAAATAAGTTCTCCAATTCATTAATTTACATGAGTTTTAAAGTATCTTCAGTCATATTAATGATATCGCTTCATATTGTTACTTTAATAATACGATTATCTCACATTATTCCTTACTATATAAGCAGGACTTAATGTGAGTGAGGGTATGTGAACTTTAAATTGTTCCTCACTAATAATCATCCTAAATGCACAGCATCTAAAAAGTAAAGATGACAATTTCTTTGTTAATGTACTTAAAATTACACACTGATTAACAAGGTGGCTTCTAGAGTTTACAAAATGCCACCCTTTGGTGCTTTAAACACAAACAAAATGCTTGATAGGTAACGACTGGCAAGTTAACTCCTGAAAGACCTGTTTTAACTTCATCAGAACAGATTTATTTCCATTATTTTAGACCAAGTTGAATGTCTATAGGCTGGATGAGCATATCCACATCATCTTAACCTGGTGACATCATTTGAGGAGTTGAGCTTTTGGTCATATTTAAATAAAATTTTCCCCTCTAATATTGAAATTTATGTACAATAATCATGAATTTGGGGATATTGTTCTATGGGAACTTAGAGTTTATCAGTGCTTTATATATAATGTATAAAGTAATAGATTTTATGTAGGCTTATGAAGAAATTAAATATAAAATCAGAATTGATATTTGTATTTATTATATGTTAATGTTCTGTTAGAAACATAAGTGTAAGTATTAAAGTTAACTATTTACTATATCTTGGCGTCTACCACAGATAGGACTACTCCCATGTAGGTGATTTTGTAAAATGTACCATCTCCCACAGGCCCCGGACATCAAGGGCAGCAACAGCAGTATGTTAGTGCACACGGGAAATTATAACTGCAGTTTATACCACAACCTTCTCCTGAAAAGTCCAACTCTGATGTACTTGAAATGAGTGATAAAGCTCAAGTCAATGAAAAATGTCAAACATCAAATATCATGAGAATCATTTCTAGGATAGAAAGTATAACTTGAAAAAATCATATTCCATAGAATTAGGACCAAAAACACTTTTAAATGGGGAGAGACAGAATTGCTAAACTTTTTCAATGTATTTGAACAAAAGAATGGGCAGAGGAAATATATTTTTCATATTACTGACTATTCCTGATAGGTTGTTTGTAATTTGATTTTACATTTACAGAAGATAAAATGTAATGGAATTCCCAAACTCTCCACTCTTACCTAAGATTTTTTTTTCATTTTTCTGAGACTAAGACTGACATACAATACAAAGACTAGCTGAATTTTATCTTTATCATTTGTCTAACAAAATGTTATTTAGCTTTGTGATATAAATATACTGTTATTGAGTCTTTTACTTTTTATTATTGGTTTGACTTAGCGATCATGTAATCTTAACTTTTTCTTTCACTGAAAATGAAAAATGTTGTGGCTGAAATAGTAGTTGCAAATTATTTGTTGTTATTTTATACCAAATGGTAGACAGTGGCTTAAAGAGAAAACGGAGATGCTAGGATTCTGAATTACGTTCCTTTCTTGCCGTAGATTGATGGTGTGTCCTTCGGCAACTCTCTGTGTTTCTGCTTTAATTTCACTCTGTGAAAATTATTACAATGAACTGAGTTTATGAATATTGGAAAAAAGTTTAAATTTTAAGTTTTCTCTACTGGGCGTATGCCAACTGTGATCCTAGATTTAGCAATTATCATTTCTGTTTGCACCTATAAAAGTCATAATTATATCTTTCAAATGAAAACATATTTCTCTTACTGTGTCTATATTCATAAAAATATTATTTCAAATGTATTTTGTTTGAAATTATGTATTATATCATTTCTATTATTTTGGTTTTAATTCAAGCAGTACTGAGTATACCTATGTGTTAAAGGATCTTTGGCTTTCTTTTTTTTTGAAAAGTGAATAGGAAAAGGTACAATAAATATGCTATACATCATTCCCCATTTTAATATTCTAAATTTAGTCACTGCTCTCTCACATAATGATTAATAGTACAGATAGTTCTAATTTCCTTTTACTTGTCGAGGTAAAAGGAAATTAGAACTATCTGTTAAATCTGGATATTAATCCAATCATGAAAATACCTCTATTCTCACTGTTTTCAAATGTCATTACAAGTGCATTCTGCTAGTCTCATTAACTATCTGAGATCTTCCTCAGATATTTAAAGTTATATATGTATTGAATATTACAAACAGAGAGTTCTAATAATTAGAATTTAAATAGTAGCAATGATAAACTCATTATAAACTCAATGATTAAATCTTACCTTTTGTATTGATGAACAGAAATTCAAGTACTTCAAAACTAATACCTTGAAAGATACTGGAAGTGTAGCAAGCTGGCATTCACACTAATAAAAAGGTCTTAGTGAATATCATCTTGTAACTTACAACATTTGCATTTATGCAGCATAGATGTGAAACAACAATTATATGGTACAAATTTTGTGTTTCTATTCTGTGCAAGAAAGTTAATCCAAAATTATGTGGAAAATAATTTTTTTCTTTCCAACTAACTGATCAAAATCATCTAAATAAAACAGGAATGCTGAGGTTAGTAATTGCAAAAAAAAAAAAAAAATAGAGAAGGAAAAAAGAGAGTTGGGATAATAGTTGTATCTAACACCAGATCCTGGAACTATACCTGGTCCTTATTAGGTACTCACTCATTGAATTAGCAAATATTTATTTATATTAATCTATAGAATAAGGAGAATCCAGGGAATAGCATGTTCTTTCTGAGTGGTCTATTACAATACTATCTTAGCCTAAACTTCAAGAACGGTTAACATGTCAATCAATGAGAATATTAGGTGAATGTGTAGTACACTGGCATGTAAATTTATAGAAAACCACTAGGAATACTATTATCATTTGTGCGTGCGTGTGTGTGTGTGTGTGTGTGTGTGTATGTGTGTATGTGCATTACTGAGGATTGAACCCAGGGGTGTTCTACAGCTGAGCTAGACCCACCGCCCTTTTATTTTTTTTTAATTTTGAAACACTATCTCACTAAGTTTTGAGGCTGGTCTTGAACCTGCAATTTTCCTGTCTCAGCCTCCCAAGTACAGGGATTGCAGATATGTACCACCACGCCCAGCTACTATTATCGAATTTTAAACATATCATAATAAACACAGGAAAACTCCCTTTTAATCTAGTTTTCCAAAAACAAAACTCCAGATAGGTAAGGAAAACTGAAAATAATACCAGGGTACCTGAGCATAAAACTCATATCCCAATTTTTATTCTAATTGTTTTGTTTGCTACTATAATTGGGTGGGTTTTTTTCTGTTTTGTTTTAATAATAAGGGAAGTAATGGGTGCTTTCCTGCAATTACATTCTTGTTTTAAAGTTTAGGGCGTGCCGTAATGGAGGCACATTTTCAACAGATACACTCCTGGTGTTGTTAAGCCTGGTGAGGTGTTTATCTATTTAGAAAGCTTTTCTGGGAACTATGTAGTTTCCCCTGGGTATGAGAAAATCAGTTCATCTTTTTAATGAGAATGTTACCTCCAGGGAAAAACTAATCCAGAAGGAATAATACATTCCTCAGGGCAGTTGCCTACAGAGGGGCACATTTTTCTCTAGGGCTGACTGCATGTATATTTCAGTGGAGGGTTTTAATATTTTAAGATATCATTGCATTTTGTCATAAGGTGCCCTGACTACAGGATACAGTATTTCTAAAAAATACATATTGACATATTTTTCTAAACTTTTTTATATATCCATAACAATCTAGGCAATTTTATTTATTATGAACATCTTAGCTGTCTTCATATTGGAGGTACAATGAGATAATTATTTACACACAGTTTGCATATTTATTAAATGTAAGAGACAGAAAACAGGAGGCTTAGAAGAGTGCCTTTTAAGTTTCATTTAAGAACCCCAAAGAGCACAGTTTTAGGAGCCAGTAGGCTATTCTAATGGAAAAATATAAATTGTTTTTATTCTCTGCATTGAAACTTTCTGAATTTTAACCTTAATAAGTCTTAGATGACAAAGTATTTACTTATTGTTATCACTTCAAACATTTCAGAGAGTTTGTGTGTTGCAAATGTGGGGCTATTGATTTTGTAGCCACACCTTTGAATTCCTCAACCTTATATTGAATATTTATATATTTCAAAAATTTATGCCACTACTTTGACCATTAAAAAAACACTGAAAACTACTACAAAACCTTGGGTCCTAACTACTTAGCTATTTTTGGTTTTACAAATCTTGTAATTTTCTTTCCCAAATAAAAAACAATTATGTATTAAATATATAGCATAATACTTTAAAATATGCTAATATTCTGCTTGTTTGTAAAATATATACTTGCATTACTATAACTGTTTCATAAGATATTATCAGAATATTTTAATAGAAATCTGATGAGAAATACAAAAATGTATTTCATTTTAGTAATTAAAGTCAGCCACTTTTCCAAAATACTTAATGCAAGCAAAAGGAAAGTTAGACTTTTTATTTGGGGAAGATCTTTTCCTTCTTGTATTTTCTCTCATCTCTTAATAGCAAATCAGGTTCCAATTCTTATTATTTACTGCAAATTTCTTAATTTGAATTACTGTTTCTTATGTAAAAATAAAATCTCCATTTGTTGTTTGAAATAAAAATAACAGGACAATTGATTCATAAATAAACCTGATGTATCTATTTCTGCATTTAAATAATGTTTGAACTAAACTTATTTAAAATAAAACAAGTTATTTTAGTAATTAATTTCATAAATTAGAAATGTAGAATCTATTATATATATGTTAGTGTGCTAATGCATAGTAAACACTTAAAATGCATAGTTTTTCAGTAATTTGAATCTCTTTTTTATTTAAACCTTGAATCCATAAACAATACTGAGATGCTGACTACTGTCTGTCTAATGAGAATGTGATTATTCATATGCATGATTACTCACATGATGTCTTCATAGTTGAAATTACATTTTTATTTGTCAAATTGAGAAAAATTACAATATATAGACAAATTAAGAAGTCTTCATATTAATAAATATTACATCATAATATGTATGTTTTTGTAAAGTAACTTGAGAAACTACATATGTATTTTCAGAAATTTAATATTTTTGTTAAAATTGGAAATGTACATATTTTATATGGCAAAATTTCTATCTGGGTCTGTTTTAAAAATAAAATTACATTAAACTTTAGTCTATTATATGTGGTATGAATAATAATAAAAGCAACATTACTTCCAGTACCAGAGGGAGAAGACAAACATAGTTTAACGAAGTAATTTTTATTTGAAAATAATTAGAGAACCGTACATTTTTGAGGCAAATTCTAACCTATATCTTTTTCTAGTTTTATTTTTTTTTGTAGGATAACTCAATTAGTAGTAAGAATTTTAATACCTTTAGATACCCACTTTTTTTAACTAATGCCAGTTTCTGGAATTCATGTTAAACAGAGTCTGCTTTAAAATATAATTTCAGAAGATTAAAAAGTACTGAAAATCATTTCTGAATACTCTGGGCACCACTATGAAAAATTTGTAGATATCATAATAGGAGGAACAGTGTTTGGTTTAGTTTTGCTCTCTCTTCTATTTATTGCTAATAAAGGCTCCCTTCAATTTGAAAATCTTTCTGTGAAACAGGAAAATGTCCCATGCAGATGAAAAGGATTAACAATGAAGCAAACCAAAAATGTAGATATGAAAAACCTAACACAATTTTAAAAATAACAAATCTTAAATTATGTTTTAAGGAGTTCTGCATTTAGTGTCTATCAGGTAGTAAATAAACAAATATGATAACTACAAAGAAATTGGATAAACAATTCTAAACAAATTATTTGTCATAGTACATCATAGTCTATCATAACATTGCTTTTAGACTTCTATACTAAAAGACGTATTGAGCCAAATTCCATTGGATCTGAATTTCTTCAAATGAATCAGGCTGCTGTGGCTGTTATGTTATGTTTTCTCCTTAGATTAAAACTCCATCTACATCTTATTATCTGGAACTATTTCACTGAACTATGGGTGCTATGAAGAAAATCTCCATTACCTAAGTTAAAATCATTTCATATACCAAATATTCATTCAATCATTTTCTATATACATATATTCAATATATTTATATTTGGATTATGTATTAACATCTTATAACTGAAATGCTGGTATGACCTTTGTATTAACTGTAATTTGGTGTTTGTTTTGGGGTCTCACATATTTTCCATTAATTTTTCAGTTCCCCAATGAATACAAAGTATTGATGCAGAGGTTTCTAGAAATAAATTACTCACATAAATCAGATTCACACTTTTAGATTGCTATTAGACTATATTTCATGATACATTATTATAGCATATATGGTTATAATTATATGCAATTCATGAGTCTTTAACATATTTTTCTCCGTGTCTAGATTTTCCTATTAGATTCATGCACTGTATATAATGTGACATTTTTATCTGATAATTCTTTTGTAATTCAATGAACCAGATGGAATTGGCAACTAAATCAAATAGAGTACGAGGATTTTGGTTTATGTATATGTAAGGAAATCATATTTTAATGTGATTATAAATCTTTGTACATGTTGACAATATTCAATTCAGTATTATGTGCATTGTGATCAATCTTTAAATTGTTGATTAATATATTTCTTAGTTTTGAAAAATTTTTATATTTACATTGTTTGAGTTTATCATAAATTTTGGAATTCACTGAATCTGCTCAGATTTAACCTAGAGAAACTGAAGTAGATAAATCATACCTCCCCTTTAAATCTTGATTTCTCTTTTTGCTTTCATTTTAACCTGAGGTTTTTCACCTGAGGAAGTTACAATCAAGTTTTCACCAATTTATTTTTTCTAATTGTTCATTTGTTCATGGCATTCTGCTTCATGTGACTGATATTCTGATGAAAGTACATCAGAGATCAAAAATAATTTAAAAGTTAAGAACATTCCTTTAGCTGTGAAAGGGCAGGCTATGTAGGAGATGCTAGACAGGAACCAATTTAGCACCAGAGAGAAATTGTCTAGATTAGCATATTCATCTTATAAGGAGGGTCAGACCTGCTATTCAAGTAGAAAATGTAGGCACCTAAGACGATAATTCACCTGTCTTTTTGTGATGTGTATTTTCCTTCTTGGTTAAATATATAAAACTTGGTGATGATCAGGAATGGATAGAATTTAATCAAAACATTAAAGAAAACTTATGATATCTTAACCACCAAATCTAGTTATTTCTAATTAGTATATCAGAGCCTTTAAAAGGAAATGTTTTATAACTTCATTTGCCTATTTATTTATTATTCATTTATTTTGTGTGTGATACTGGGGATTGAACCCAGGGGCATTCTACCTCTGAGCTACACCCCAGACCTATTTTATCTTTTATTTTGAAACAGGATTTCACTAAGTTGCAGAGGGCCTCATTAAATTCCTGAGTCTGGCTGTGAATCTGCTCCAGCCTCTCAAGTACTGGGATTACAAGGGTGTACCGCCACACCCGGCTTGCCTCCTTTTTATATGGGATATTAATAGAAAACTGGCATCCATTTTGATAGTTATCAGTTTTTCCATATGTGTAGCTAAATTTATTCTGAAATTAGTTGATAGAATTAAATACTGGCAAAGAAAATATACACAACGCCGGGCGTGGTGGCGCACGCTTGTAATCCCAGTACTTTGGGAGGCGGAGACCGGAGAATCCGGGTTCGTGGCCAGCCTCAACTCTCTCTCTGTCTCTCTCTCCCTGTCTCTCTCTCTCTCTCTCCTTAGTGAGGCTCTCCGCAACTTTGTGAGACCCGGTTTCAAAATAAAGTATAAAAAACAGGGCCGGGGGTGTAGCACGGAGGTAGAACGCCTCTGCGTTCAATCCCCGGTACCGCAAAAAAAAAAAAGAAAAGAAAATATACACAAGTTTGCTTTATATTGATTGGCTGATGTAATAACTAAGTATGTTTACTTAACATAAACTTGGTAAAATATATTTAGGTTTTATACTATTCAGTTGTAGGTCATTTATTTGAACATAAATCTTTTATTCCTATTTCCATAAATCAAATTCAGTTTTGTGAAAGCTATGTTTAAATGAGCAATTAATTATTTTCTTTTAAAATCTCCCTTTTAATTCTGATTTAAATAACTTAGGCAAAATCATAACTCAAATTACAATACAAGTATGTGATTCCTTTGGGAATAAAATAGATTTTGTACTTGTCCATTTAAATGTAATCTAAACTACAAAACATGCTTTTAATCATGTGTATAGGACTTAAAAAATATGGAACCTCAGATATTAAATAGTTTCCCTATAAAATAATCTAACTACATATGATAAAATGATCAAGTATCCTTTATATTCTCAATATAAATACTATTAGTGTATTGCATATATGTTGAAATACTCCAATGGATAATACTCCAATTGGGAGGAATGTGTTTTAAACTGGTGCAATAAGCCTACCCTTGGTATTTGCACGTATTGGAGAACTGAGGAAGTGAATAATGTCCTCTTTGTACAGCAAGTTTTATAGGTGTGTTCATGCTGCACTAAGGAAGTTTTGCAGGAAGGGTTGCATGATTCATTGGCTTTTGCTTGTTTCTTCTTTAAAAACTTTATTGGCTTATTTAGTAAGCCAATGTGAACATTTTCAATGTAAGGTACGAGCACAAGAATGCGCTTAAAATTTGAAGGAAGGGGCAAAATAATCTTTTAGTAATCCTTTTACTCAATCAATTAGCAGAAAATGATGTTAAGATTTGAAAGCTATCATCTCCATTGGTCATATTCTTAGGATAGAGTGGGACTTAACTAATGTTGCAACAGTAGCTAAACCTTGTCAACTGCATTTATGCTTTGCCATCTGGCTCGGGGGTTGCAAACAAGATGTTAGCAGTAACCACTCATCTTCATACTTCATTGTCAAATATACTACAGTTTCAAAATATAATCTTGGTCCAGAAAAAATTAATGAGATTTCAAATGAGCAAATATAGCCAATGTAGGTCAGTCTTAAATAGAGACTCTCCCCTCTCGTCCTTTTTACAAATAATATAAAACTAGGTGTAATGTAATTGAGGTAAGGTAATAAAGAAAAGCCTTGGGAAATATTGACCTATTACTGTAATAGTCTCTTATTTCTATTTGTTTTGTCTTGTTTGATATAACATATTTCAAGTACCTCACAGCAATATTATTGATTATTTTTATATTCTTTCTTGTAATGATTATTTGCATAATTCTCATCTTCTCTGTTCTCTAAAAAGCAAGTATTTGAATCATTGAAGTAGACCCAAAATATTCATTACATAATTCCCTGATCATTATGTTTCAGTTTAGGAAAAAATATTCTATTATGAATAAAGATTCAGTGTATAAAATGCAGAGCATCCTTTTCCCTCTGTTTTGCATTCCAGTGCTCTATTTGCTATGTAGTATTTTAATTTTCCTTTTTCCTTGATGTACTGCATAAGGGGGAGTCCATTTTTAAGAGTATTTACATGATAATTTGAAAGTGCATTTAAGTTAAATAATGTAAAATTCACTTTTGGAACCATGTACTCTAGATTTTTTTGTCTTATTCATGGATGCATGTGTATGTATGTAAAATTTCATTTTGAAAACTGAAAAAGTTATTCTTCATATAATTTTATTGCTTTAGGTCCTCTTGAAACCTCAAATACTACTTTGTAAAATAATATATGCAAAAGTGAATGTTGTATTACTGCTGTGCATGTGTAATTCATTTGCTCTTGGGTCATTTTCTGTTATTTACAGATTCTCCTAAAATTATTTGTTTGCATTATAAATCGCTATGCATTTGGATAATTGGATCTAAAACTACACTAATTTATGAACTTTTAAAGTATACATGTTTTTTATGGTTTTGTTGGTGCATCATGGTCTCACATCATAATGTAGTTCACAGTGATAATAGCATACCTGCACACAGCACTTGATGTGCTTCTCCCCGGCTCCCTCCCCACTGCCTCACTTCCCCATAGAAAATATTTTTTTTAGTTTTTCTTTTTTTTATGTTTTTATTGGTGCATTGTAGTCTCACATCACAATGAGTATCAGTTTGGTGTTAACATACATGCACACAGCTCTTGGTGTCCCTCCTCCCGCCTCCCCCCGCATGTAGCACTGAGAATGATGTTGGTATAATCTCATATATACACATTGTTTATGACAGTAATTCCATAGATTCACTTCTTTCTTACCCTTCC
>PVJS01018326.1:0-35020 GCA_004027185.1 Glis glis | reverse complement strand
AGGGGCATTCTACCTCCACGCTACACCCCCGGCTCTATTTTTTTATACTTTATTTTGAAACCGGGTCTCACGAAGTTGCGGAGGGCCTCACTAAGGAGAGAGAGAGAGAGAGAGAGAGAGAGAGAGAGAGAGAGCTGAGGCTGGCTGCGAACCCGGATCCTCCGGTCTCCGCCTCCCAAAGTACTGGGATTACAAGCGTGCACCACCACGCCCAGCTGACACTCCAATCATTTCTATGTTGTAGTTGGAGAAGATATTGAGGTGAAAGAAGGTTAGTGATCTGCCCAAGGTCAACCAGTCAGAGGATGGCAGACCTGGGCCATGAGGCAGGCTCCTGATGCTGCAGTCCATGTCCCCACCCGCATCATGCCCTACCTCCTGCCCCCGGCCCCATGGCAATCTGGGGATACCCTGTGCACTGTCATCCCTGTCCAGGCTGTGGGTGATGGTGACATCTCCCCCACTCTGTCTCCTGCTGGGAGCCTGAGGATCTGGACGGAGACATTCAGGCTGATACCCGAGCCACTCTGCAGAGCCACCAGCAAGATGGTGAACCTCAGGGCAGGGGACAGGTTCAGAGCTGTTAACCTGCTGGAAGCGGAGAGGGAGGGGAAAATGTGACTTAGAAAACGCGAGGGCCCTGTTGGTGTTCAGGATTAGAGCTGTTCTCTGCTCCCACCCCTCATCCCTGCCCCGATGCACAGGGGAGGTCCTCTTGGAGGCAAGTGGGGAGAGCCGTGTTCTGAGCCTTTCTGTGGTCCTGGATGAATCACAGGTCCTTCCTGCCTGGGACTAGGGAATTCCCAAGTCTAACATCCTGGGATTCGGTGATACCATTGTTCTGAACCTCAGCGCAACCTGCTACCCCTGGGGTAAACAGTACATGGTTTTTCTTTGACCAAGACTACACGGCATTTGACAGTGCCGGGTGCCATCCTGAGCACACTGCTGATGGTTCCTTTCATCTGACCCCCTCTGGTCATGCTCCGCCGTTGCCCTCATCTTAGGACTGGGGAGGCTGAGTCACCGAGGCCACATAGCTAGGAGGTGGCAGAGCCAGGAAAGACCAAGGATCCAGCGGTGGGTCCTTGTTCTCAGCCACCCAACCTGGGGAGGGAGCTGCCTGACTGTCAGCCTTGCCAGCCACTCCCCTTGGAGGGTGTTCCTTAGTGCCGCCATCTTTTCTTTCCTTCTGCTTGCTCCTCAAGGACCGAGTGTTCATTCCATTCACATTGTTTCCCAAATGGCTTTAGAGAGTGTGCCAATGGTAGGGGCAAATTAATCCTGGAGAACATGGGCTGCAGCTCCCAAACAAAGCCCTGTTGACAAAGCTGCCCTCCCCTGTAGGCCCGGAGCGGTCACGGCAAGGGGCAGAGAGCGTTTTGTAGGTTATTACATAAATACACGCGCGCCTGGGTGGCGGGGAGGCAGAGCCCCCGGCTGCTGTGCTTTCTGCTGCTGGAGCGTGTGCTCATGAGTGTGGGCATTGGTGACTGTCTAGCGCTAAGCATCCAAGCCGCCTGTAATCGGACGAGCAAGGATCCCTTGGAGGGGCAGGCTGAGTTCCAAACACTGAGAACACCCAGGACCACAGGCCAGAGGTGGGCGGGGGGCGAGGCTCCTGTCCCTGGTGCTTAGGACCACCGCTCTCGTCTGTCTTCCTGCCCTTCTCCCTCCCTCTTAGGTCCCTCTCCTTCCTTTGACAAGCAGGAGCATCAGTCTGATGTTTCCAGGCCTGAGATCAGGGGACCCTGCTGCCATCTGCAGAGAAGAAAATGAGCCTCATCGACCCAAATAAATAAAATGAGCACACACAGAAGGAGCCACGACTGCAAAGAAAAACAATGTGTAGTGTGGGGTTTAGAGGCCATTGCAGGAAATCGGTGGGGTCAGAGGGCACAGGGGCTCCAGAGGGCACAGGGGCTCCCATTTTTGCTTATTCCAAACCTGGGGTGGGACAGGGGAAGGGGACGGTGGCCTCGTGCTCCACCATGATCAAATGCAAGCCTGAGAGGGGCTCATGAATAGAGTGCAGCAGATGACAGGCACGGGTGGAGTTTTAAAATGCAAGGACTGGCGTGAGCTCCTCCCAACTGGGCATCCGCCCTGGAGGTGGCTGCTGGACCAAGTTGGATTAGATGCGCAGGCAGCCTTCCTCCTGTCACCTATTTATTTATGCAAAACAAACACGAGCTCAAAGTCTTTTTATTCTAGGTGAACAAAGCAAACAGACTCTGCAGGCAGAACCCCCCCACCTCCCCCAACTCAATGTGTTTTCATTAATATAAATTGTTTGCAGTAGGCAAATTAATTCTAGAAATGGTTCTTAGACACGGCAAATTGTTCTTGTAAAGCAAGGGATGCGCGAGAGCCTGCTGCATTTTCCTATGCACTAGGGAGCTTAGGTAAATAAAATAGCGTTGGCCATGATAATCGATGCTTATTACAACGGCCAGGCTTAGCGACCCACGCGCTGAGAGCTGGCTGGAGTGACTGGTGGATTCCTGGTTGTGAGCTGCAACCCACTGGGAATGGAAAATGACGCGAGGAACAGAAAGCTTTGAAACCGGGGGCGTCTCCGCGCATCTGAAGCCGCCGCTGTAGAGGGCTTCCCAGTTCAAAGGCACTCTCCTGCCTGCAGAGCTCCGCATCAAGGAGGGGCGGCAGCAAGAGCAGATAGGTGAAAAAGCAGGTTGTGCCCTAACTCAAGAGGTTAAGTGGAGAGGCCAAGGTTACCCGACTGGCAATTAACAGAACTTGGCCTGAAATTCAAGTCTACGCCTCCCACCACAACACGGCTCATCAATTTCAGTTTTGGGTCTCATGAGGGATTTTTTTTTGCCTTCCCCAAATACCATCTGTATTATTGTTTATTTAATATTTTTCTCAAAATCAACCTTAAATTACCTAACTGTTTTGGTTTACCTAACAATATCCAGGAGGACAAAGGCTATGCTGGTTCTATCTTTTTTTAAAAAAAATAAAGATTAGAGTGAACACATACATATATACTTAATGCCTGCCCACGCACCACCTAGTGACTGGTATACCATGAGTGTGCACACGCCACATTTGGGGAAGCACTGGCCTATATCAGAAAGAAGCTTCTAGACACGCTGGCCAAAGTTGTTCTGTGGTTACTGTTCATCCTACCCCAAAACCTGCCACAGTGGCGTGCTCCTCCACGAGAGTGTGGGGATGGGGACTTAGGTGTGCTGCAGAAAGGGCTGCTGGTCAGGCTCTGCTGGGACCATGCCAGGGGGGTGTCTCAGTGGACCCCGAGGACAGAGTCATGAACCACACAGGCCCTCAGATGAGCTGGTACTGGAGGGTAATGAAGTTTGTGAATTTCTTAAGTGGTGATAATGATGGCATGGGAAAATGCACACATTCCTCTTTAGACTGACTTATGTAGGGGTGAGTCACTGGAGGCCCGAGATCCACTTTAAAGTACTCCAGTCCCAAGTAGGGAAAGAATGAAGTCAGTGTGGGCAGAGCTGGAGAGCTGTGGAATCTGGCAATGGGGCGGCGGGTATGTGGGATGAGGCTCATTAGACTGCACAACCTGAGATTATTTGCAATAATTATCTTTAAAGTGGAAATAAATGGCCATCACTTAGCTAGTGCAGCAGAGGGGCAGTAGGTCCCATCAAAAGGTAGTGGGGTGAGGGGGTGATGTGGGGCTTTTAAGGGGAGGAGTTGGCTCCAGCACCCCCAGAACCCGAGGGGTACCGTGGTTCCCCCAAAGTTTGCCTCTGCTGCTTAGTCTGCTGGGGTTTCTCACTTGGCCACCGTGTCTAGTCACAAGCACCTGCCTCTGTAATGAGGAGAGATGTATAACTGATGAAAGCGCAACGTGACACAGCCACAGAACCCTCGTCTGCTAGAAGACATCTGTTCAGCGCACAGAATCCACTCTGCGCTGTCACAGGCATTTACTGTATCGCATGAGGGCCACGTGCGCTGCGGCCCGTAGCAGCCTATGTCCTGGCATTCAGGGCCACTGCTCTAGATGTTTCTGTGTCTGGGCTGTGCTCCCTGCACCTTCTCTGTTGTCTGCTCCCTCCAGAGTCCTCTCCATACATCATCCCCACAGGGGGCATTCTGGAAAGAGGCAGAGGTGACTGCCAAGGAGGTGGCTCCTGGGGCTTCCTTCCTTCCCTGGGCTCTGCCCCCCGCCACTGGAGGTCACCCCCACACTGAAGGCACCTATCCGACACTCTGGGTTCTTGGGGGTACATGGTGCCTTGGGGTCCATGGGGGCCCTGCAGGTCCAGAACCTGCAGGTTCTGGACAAGGGGGTGTGCAGGGCTGGGGACAGGGGGTACTTTGACAGGCCTGTCAGGAAAGGCCACAGCTGGGGGTGGCCACAGGTATCGGATCCATGCTGCTCACCTGCATGGGAGAGGCAGGGGGAGGATGGCCAGGGTGTTTGGGCGGGGGTCTGTGTAGCAGTCGTTGGGCCCAGGGCACAGACAGTCTCTTACAGTCCTGGTTTTGCCATCTCACTCCTCGCTGCTAAGCCCCAGCCTGTGGGTCCTCTGCTGCCTAACTCACTAGGAGTCTTAAGCCTTTTAAATTTCTGCCTTCATTGAGGCATGTCCACGGTCTCTTGTTTCCCTGGAAGTCCCCCAGGGGCTAGGTCTGTGTCTTTCCTTTCTTTGGGAGTCCCCACAGGGTCTGGCACAGGGTTACAAAGACCCCTCGAGCTAACTGCGTGGCCTCTTGCTGTGGAAGCCTGGCCCGTGCCGGGCTCACTGACTGTCAGCAGTAGCCGTGCCGAGCTGATGGTCATGTCGCATTGCGTGTGTGCTAAGTGATGTTTTAAGTGCTTCACACATGTTTCAGAATGTAAAGCGTTCACTAACTGCACGAGGTCTGTTATTAGCCTCACTTGCAGGATGGGAGAGGCCCAGCACGGAGGCCTTGCCTCAGGGCACCCAAGTGGTCAGCGGCTGAAGAAATCTTTGCACCCAGGTTGCTTGGTTGCAGAGCCCGGGCTCCTGGTTGCTGCCTTGAGCTGCTGCTGCCTGACGGGCGTGGAGCTGGCACTGGCACGGACACCGTGGCCTAGCCACTTCCTCCACCCTCAGGATTCTCCTCCCCTGTGGTGCTAATGTGACTCATCCCAGAGGGTGACTGCATGATTAAATAAAATAAGCCATTCCAAGTGTCATAAGACACTTTCGAGGCACTTCACAAGACTGTCCCTGCCCCTCCCAGCGTGGGGAGGCCTGGTGAAGGGGACGAGCCAAGCCTCATATCTTAGTAAAGTCTGTGGCAAGGCCTGGTGTGCAGCCTCCTCTCCCTGCCCGTTATGGGGACGTGGGCCCCACTTTTCTGGACCCACTGCACGGAACCTGCTGCATTTCTAAGAGACCTTTTTACAGGGAGCCAGGTCTGGTTACCTAGGGAAGCACATCACCAGCTTTTCTCTGACTTGCCAAGAGACAGAGGAAGGGGCATGCGGCCCGCATGCAAACCCTCCTCTGAGCGCTGCACAGCTATGGGGCCAGGTGCTCTGCCTCTGCGATGCCACCCTGGAGCAAGACTTCAGCTGTTCCTAGTGGGGCCAGTTGGGCATTCAGGGCAGGTGCATGCCTTTGTGGGTCTATCCAGTCAAAGAAGGACATGTAATATTCCTGGTTTGGGGGCACTATACGCCAGTAGATCTCTAGTCATTTCTGGCAACCAAGTGTTCCCTCCGGCCCACTCTGCAGTGCCAGGAAGCGGAGATGCGGCCCCAGCGGAGAGGCTCCTGTCTCCTGGGCTCTTAGCCATGTGCATGCCTGCTGGATCCTCTGTCCTGAGAGCTAAGAACCCACAGGGCTTCCCCCGGGCATCTGCTTCTCCAAAACTAGGGGCTGTCCTCTGGCTTTGCGGGCATTCAGACCACCTTCATGTGACCCCCACAGATGGGCAGCAGTCCCTGCTCCTCCTGACTTGGGTTACTTGGTCCTCTCTCTCTCTCCCCGCCTCTAGGTGAAGGAGGCCAGGGAAAGGTGAAGGGCTTGTCACTCCCCCCTGGATACAGCTTTTCCATTATTCAGCTCTCTGTTATCCCCTGCCCTTGACAGCACCCCCACACCCACTCTTGACAGCTTCCATGGTGGGATTTTAATTCCTCATTGACACCTTTGTCAGCTGGGACCCTCCGTAGTTCAGCCTTGCCTTCCTCTTCAACTGTTCTGTTTTGCATTTCTATGGTGAGTTCCTCCTTCCTGATATAATGATTACTCTCTCTCTCTCTTTGATATTTCCTTAAGACATTTCTCTGAGGGAGACTCAAGGGGCGCTTTAATGAGGAAGGCTTTCCTCATAGTGGAGGGGAGGGAGTCATTAGAATAAGGATCAGGGAAGTCAGGGGGAGCCACATCTCCAGAGGGCTTTTAAAAACTCTTTTTTTTCTGATTAAAAACACACACACATTGTGAGAAATTTGGAAAATTTAGACAAGCAGAAATAAGAAAATAAAAATCCTATGTAATCCTACCAACAAGAGATAGAAACAATATTTTGGTGTATTTGGTATTATTTCCTTCCAGTCTTTTTTTCTGGGGGGGTCAGGCTGTATGTGTAGTTTTATGTAATTTTTTATATTGCAATAAGAGCTTGAGTTCTCTATCATTAAATCATTATCAAGAATATAATCTTAAGGACGATGCAATATTCCCTCCCACGAGCAGGCTGTCATGGGCCTTGAAGACGCTAGGGTTGGCCCTGCCCAGGATGTCTACTGAAGTCTTGATACAGAGGCTAAGTCCTCTCCCTTGAGATGTTTTGCTACCTTGTCAGGAAGAGATGGCTAGTGTTGGTCTGCATCCCCACTCCACCCTGAGAAGTGACAAGGATTGTTTGTTGTTGTTTTTTTTTTGTCAGCTCCCTGTACAAAGTGATCTTTCAGGCTCCAATTCCTTTACAACCAACATAAGACCAGTTTCCCTCATGAACCTCCCACAGTGGAGGAATAGAAGGGAGGTCTGGAAATATGCAGACAGACGTAGCTAAAGAACAAAATATCAAGTCCTTAGCTCCAAGACGTAATCAATCACGCAGGAGCAAGGAACTTATTAATAAATTCTTTTTTGTTCTGTGTTGACCATGATAAACAATGACACTCAGCATCAATAACTGCAAACATCCCTGGGAAAGAGATATACACATAAGCCTATTGCTTCTGCTAAAAGCAGTGGATTGAATTCAATTTAGGGTTTGAAGGCAAATTTCACAGCCCTAAACAAAATTATCTTAGAGAGCTGGCACCACCACACAGTCATAAAAGTAATGCCACTGTGGCTAAAACTGAGAAATGTTTCCCCAGAGTACTAAAAGTTCACAAGGCACTGGATAGTGAAGGGTCACTACCCTTAAGTCCAGGTCCTTTGAAACTACAAGGCTCTTCTCTTAATGGGATTGGTACCATGAAATACAACCTTGCCACAAATTCAGAATATATTCTTATCAGCCAGAATGTGTCACTCTTTGAGGGAAAAAAATCCCAGCAAGGCATGCAAAAAGTACAGGGAAGTCTTCATCAAGTTGGGGAGGAGAGATAGCCTTGGAGAGAGAGCCCATTTCTAATTGCAATTCTCTATTTCTATGGTTGGATGAAATTCAATGAGGGAGGAACTTTTAGAAACAGATGCAAGATGACTATATATGTCTGCCCATTACTTCCCATAGTATCTGACTACACTGCTCACAGGAAGCAGCAGAACCGTACATTCAAGAAGAAGAATGATGAAGCATGAAAAGTAGAAGACAGGGACACGGGGTAGTAGCCAAAGGAAGCAACACGTGTTTTGCTCAGAAAGTGGATCTTTATGAACCAATATCAGCAAGACTGATGCATGTGCATTTAATATAGAAAAAGGAAACTCTGAAAAAGAGCTCATTGTTTTAATGTACATTTTACATTACTATTAAATGTTGATAAGAAAAAAAAAGAGGAAACCTAGTAGCTAGCTTTGGGATCAACTAGTTTGGCATTTACAAGGTTTCCATGTTTGTGAATTTGTCACTGCTGTGGGCTTTCTTTTCCCTTGGCACAGAACAGTTACTGTGATGAGCAGTCATATAAAGCACAATATAAATTTTTATTATTGTTGGGTGGTACAGTGGCTGGAAGAGCGCCGTTCTGCATGGAGGTTTCCAGACATATCATAATTACATTCTGTAGGTTTGCAAATAATGACATAACACAGTCACCTTACTGTGGGTATGATTTATTACAAATAACAAAATGTTATTATATGGAAATTAGTTTCCACACAACTGAAGACTAGAGGGGATCTGTCCAGAGCCAGTTTAATCACTAGGATGGGAACCCATGGTGTTTCAGGACCTGGGAGAGCGCCAGAGTGCCCTTGGTCCTCTTACTTGCTAGAAAGACCTCTGCAAAAAGTCAAGTGGAAGCCGGGTGTGGTGGTGCACACTTGAGAGGCTGAGACTGGAGGATCACAGGTTCACGGCCAGCCTCAGCTACTTAGTGAGGCCCTCCGCAACTTAGTGAGACCCTGTTTCAAAATAAAGAATAAAAAAATCGGGCTGAGGGTGGAGCTCGGAGGTAGAATGTCCCTGGGTTCGATCCCCAGTACCACAAAAAAAAAAAAAAGAAAGAAAGAAAGAAAGTCAAGTGAAGGGAAGGTGTGCAGGGGCTAGGCCATGAGCAGTTAAGACAACCACAGTCCGAGGCCACGGCCTTTGCCAGCTTGGGAGGAGGTGTGACCATGGGCTACCTTTGACTTTTCATTTGGGTGCTTTCTTGTCCTGACTTCTTTGCAGCCTAATTCTCTTTTTCTCACTTGAGGGAGAAAATGATCAATTTCAGAATCATCCATTAAACTCACTTTCTCTTTTCCACCTTTGGGAATATTGTTCTTATTCAAAATAAAAATGAAAAAAAATGCAACCAAAGACATATTGAGCCTAGGTATGTTGACCATAGAGACAATTTGTGCCTAGTCCTAAACATAAACTCAGGTCACACCTGAAACAAACAGACATACAAGCAAACAAACTATATAGTGAAGAAGTATAACATCTGTTGGTCATTTAATTTTTAACATTGTCTTCCAATGAGTGGATGGCCACTGTTTATAAAAGAAAGTGAAATATGAAGCGGTCAAGCATTCTCCCCATTCCTCCTCTCTCTTCTCACTCACTGTGTATACTCAAGACATCTGAATGCCAATCCTAACAGCTCTCCCTATTCTGCTCCCTTCTGGGGTCTTCTAAGAGGACTACCATTTAGCATAATGCGCTTTTACCAGGTAAAAGTAAAAATGATAATACTTTTCGTAGAACCTTAATGTTTGTCCATATTCTTGGGGTAGAACTTATTGCTCCATGTACCCAGAAGACTAGGAGTTAGTCCACTGACTTGCCCAAGGTAGAAAGGCAAAGGAAGGATTAAAACTCAGGTTTGCTGATGTCCTCATCTGTGGTACACCCTGCTGTTTTGTGGGCATCCAGGGTGAGGCAGGCGATGGCCGCTGTCCAGAGCACAGCACTGGGAGCTGAGCAGGCCTGGATCTGGCTTCGTCATGCTTTTATCCCTCATCCCGGCAGTCTTGACTCTATGAAGAAATTCTGGGTTTTTCATCTTTGTCTACACTCAGAGATGAATACAGACAGATCTCGTCTCTTATTCCCACAACTTAATGTCCAGACATTTCTTTGTCTTTGTTGATAAACTTCCAGGGCTTGGGGTGGGGGGGAAGGCAGGGTGGGGAGGCACCTCTTGTGGTGAGGCAGGGAGACGCCAAGCTCCTATTCCAGATGACAGTCCCCCGGCACAGCAGTGAAGCAGAACCCAAAGTCACTTTGTCATGATCTCAACATCAGGGCTGAATTGCTTTCGTTTAAACTGATTAAGAGCTCTGAAAAAAGCCTTCTGACTATCCCATTTTGGAACAGGGTGTTCCATGATGTCTTTTTTTTTTTTCTTGACGTTGGTGCCCAAAGTTTTGAAAGGATAAGTGCATTAAGAATTTAAACACTGGGAAAGCAATCACTCAGTGACATTTAATAACATTAATGCAGTGGAATTACAGAATTATCACCATAATACGGATCTCAACCCCAGTTTCCTTTCAGTGATTAGAAAATTCCTGACCAATTAACATGAAATATTCCGCTGCAGCTTGGGGTAAATTTGAAGCAGTTGCTGCTGCAGTACCAGAGCTCTGGACTCCACAGCACAGCCCATCTCTTGTTGCCCCATTTCCTCATGATGGAGGAGAGGACATTACAGCCAGCCCTGTATTTTGGCTTCTCCTAGGAATGTGTATCTTCCCCTCTGTCACTAGTCAACCCTTGGCCCCTGGTGGCCATGTTTAATTCTGGCCTACACTCTTTCTTATCCCCTGGACACCTGTGACTGGACAGTGATTTCCAGATGGCTTCTCTCTGCTGGGCCACACCACCAACCCCTCTCTGCACTGTGTAAACATAGTCACTGGCTTCTTTCCCAGCATTCTCCTCCTCAACACGAGACATCTATCACCATCCTGTGCTTTCACCACCAAAGCAGATTCTCCTCCAAGATTCAAGCTGGTGTGGAGGACCTGCAGCTGGGTTGGAAGATGGGCCCACAAGACTCACAGAAGTACAACGTCAGATCAACAGAGGTGTCTGCTCACTCACAGACACGAATGCCTCGCTTAGCATCTGGCGTCATCATGGATGCCATGCCTGCGGGAGACCGTGGATGTGTGGTGCATTACCTGAGGTGGTGGGGAGCCGAGAGCATGGTCTAGGGCCAGGCTGTGCATTTGAATTTGAGCTCTGCTGAAGTGTATAATGTGGAAGAAGTCACCCAACTTCTCTATGCCCTTATATGCGAACATGGGGGATGATAATAGAGCCCACATCATAGAGATATGGCAAGGAGCAAATGAATCTCTACATGTTGTGGAAAAGCATTTAGGAAAAATGCTTGAAATGAAGGAAGCATTCGATAAGTGCTGGCCACCTCTACTTTGGACCACCCTTCATCTTCCTTGCTAGGTCTCTGTGTGACGCTGCCAGCGTCCCTGACTGGAGCTCCTGGAGCTGAGCTGGGGCAGGGAGGTGTTTCTTCCCTTGCTCTGTGGATCCTTTCCTGTCCCAGGCCCTGCCAGCCAAGCGGGAACATCTTGCAGGCTCGTGACAACCTACTCTCTCCTGGTCCCTCTCTCTGCTCCCAGCTGTATGCTAGCAGGCCTGGCCCGCAGAGGGGAATGCCAGCTTCCTCTCCCCAGGTTCTGGGTGCCAGGGACCATTCGGAGTCTGCCCTCCCCACGCCATGGGAGCCCCTTGCTCCCTGCCACATTTCTCCCCAGCAGAGGAAGGAGGAGGAGGTGGTCTGAGCCTCCACTCCAGGCGGCGACAATTAGGCCCATTCAGAGCGGAGTCATTTGCATGCAACTCCTCGCTAGGCAGGAACACGCAACCTGTCATTATCTCTTGGCATAGCTGGTGGGGATGGCAGCTTCCTTTCCCTGGGCGCTGCCAGGCAGCGTTGATGGCAGCCAGAATCTTTCCTCCAGGCCTGGCTGGCCTCTCCAGGACACTAGGAGGCCAGAGGTGGAGGGAGAAGAGGAGTGGGGATGAGGCACTGGACCCCACAGACCCACCTGTGCTTGAGCCCTGGGAAGGGTCTCCGGAGGGCACGCGGGAGGATAGAAGGGAGGGTAGAAATCATCTGAGGGTAGTTTCCACCTCCTCAGCTGGAATGTATTGAACGAGATTATCCCTTGGAAAGTATTAAAAACCACCATTTTGCACACGCCCACGGTGCGGCCCCACAGCAGCTGCTCCATCACAGGCGCTCCGGCTCTTCCCTGCCCCCAGCTGCACCCTTCCTCTCCTCTAGGTCCCACCTCCAGCTGCGAATAAACCACAGTGAGAGCCAGAATGCTACCACACCGTGTTGGGCAGGCCAGCAGTTCAGATCTCAGAAACAGACAAAGAAAAAGACCCAGAGGCGAAGGTTCCCGGCGACCCCTCCGCCCAGGCCAGGCAGACTCCCCATGACCCCTTCACCCAGACCCCTCGGCAGAGCCAGGATCCACAGGCCAGGAGGGCTGCAGGGATGGGTGGCAGTGGGGTGGTATCTTCCACAGGAGATCTACTTCAACCTTCTGAGGCTGAGAGAGGGCCCTGTGGACATGCCCATGATCAGCACCCGCTGCCTCCAGGTAGAAGGGGAGCAACCCACGAGAGACGCAGAAACACCATAGACCCACCCAAATCCCAGTACCACTACCCGGGTTTCCTCCCTTTCATTTAAAGTTTTGAGCCTGGTTTAAATACAACTACCCCTCAATATGGAGATTCCTCAGAAAATTTGGAATGGATCCACCATATGATCCAACTATACCACTCCTGGGTATCTTTCCAAAGGGACCAAAATCAGGAAATTATAGTAATATATGCATATCCATGTTTATAGCAGCACAATTCACAATTAGCCAAATTATGGAACCAACCTAGGTGTCCATTGTCAGATGAATGGATTACAAAATGATGGGATATACACACAGTGGAATTCTACTCAGTAATAAAGAAGAACGAAATAAGGTCATTTGCAGGAAAATGGAGGGACCTGGAGAACATTATGTTAAGTGAGATTAGCCAGTCACAGAAAGTGATATGTTTTCTCTCATATGTGGAAGCTAGGGAGTAATCGGGATACCAGAGGGACTTCAGATAATGGAGGAGAAACTCCAGTGGAGCCAGGGAGGTGGTCTAGGGGAAGGGGGGGAGAGTGAGGATCAATGAAGGAATCATTTCCATTGACGTTATGCATATATGTGAGAATACCAATGTCAGTCTCAATACCCTGTATGGGGAGGGGGGAATGGGTAGGGAGCCGGGGAAAGCCCGCCAAGTGCTGTGTACATGTATGTCATTATCAATATAAACTACATTATGATGTGAGATTGTATTGCACCAATAAAAGTGTATTAAAATCTGAAAAACAAAAAGCAAAACAACAAAATGCAAATATTCCTGATAGAGGCAACACTGTGAAAATGTGTCCTGTCATTTGCTCCTACATATCATGACACTATAGTTACAGAGGAAAATAAGAGCTTTGACAAACTACAGGATCTTGACCTGGTATGGATGGTCAGGGCAGAGTCAGGTTCCCCAGAAATGTATGTGAAAACCCCGTGGTGGTTAAGAGCTATGGGTCAGGCAGGGGTATTTAAATCTTCATTCTGTCACGTACTGTGGGATTGTGGGCAAGTTAACCTCTCTAGGCCTTGGTTTCTTGGTCTGAGGTGATAATGAACTATCCAGATCAAAGTTGGCTGTGAAGATTAAATGAGGTAGTGGATTTGAGGCAGCACAGTACTTGACACCCAGTAAACATCAGGAAATATTTGCTATTTAATATTATTATTTCCTACATCACACTGGTAATGTCATAAAGGGAATGCAACATAATTCATCCTGAAGGAAGATTTTTTTTAACTTGAAAAGGAGAGACCAACCCCTCTCTTCCAGCAAGGTGCAATAACAAAATCATTCTTTGTAAGAAAGGCTACTCTAAGAAATTTGGATAAAAATGGGAAAAATAGGCAATTTATTACATGATCTTGAAGATCAAGATATTGGTAATGAGAAACAAACACTATTGCTACCACCAGCATCTCGAATTTATCGAGCACCTACCATATCCAGATACCATATTTGTAATCTTTAAAGTGACACTTCTAGGAAGGAATATTACCTCACTTGATCGATGAGGAGGCTCAGCAGGCAAGTGACTTGGCCAGCTCTCCATGCCTGAGCACCGGTCCTATCTGACCCAAAGCCCAGTCCTATGCACGCTGACCCATGCCAAGGCAGGCTCAAGGCTAAGCTCCTTGCAGGTAACCCCATGAGGCCTAGCACCTGAGCCAGGGCAGGTTTTAGCAGCTGCTCACTGCAGGGAAAGAGCAGTGGTAAAAACCTATTTTATGGACCAGTAGTGGAGAGGTGCCCTGTATCCTGTTTTGTGGACCAGGGGTGGAGAGTGCCCTGTATCCTGTTTCATGGACCAGCGGCAGGGGGGTGCCATTTATGAGAAGTGCCCCTCATAGATGTAGCACCCAGACTTTTGTCACTGTGACAGGGATGACAGAGCTGAGCATGTTTCTGAGATGACTGTTGTGAACTTGGCCTCAGAGCATAGAGATCTGCTTCCCTGCAGGTGCCTGCCTCTCCCTTCCAGTTCCCCCAAGCTTCGTGTTAAATCGCAGTGAGCAACAGAGGCCCCACCTTGGCGGGCCCTGCTCGTGGACAAGGAGCCAGGCTCTGTTCTTTGGAAGGAATTCTCTTGGCTG
Source organism: Glis glis (assembly GCA_004027185.1). Taxonomy (NCBI): domain Eukaryota; kingdom Metazoa; phylum Chordata; class Mammalia; order Rodentia; family Gliridae; genus Glis; species Glis glis. The sequence goes on along the minus strand of PVJS01018326.1, from coordinate 20,702 downwards.
GCCAGCTGTGTGGCCAGACTCATCACTGTAGTTGTTTATTTATTTATTCATGCTCAAAGGGGTGGGCTGGCCCGTTCCTTCCAGATAGCTTTTCCTCATTGAATCCTGTGCTCTGCCCACCTTTCCTATAGTTCTGGTTTCTTCCAAGGGCTCCAGTGGCAGACTAGATGGAGGCCAAGTGGCTTGATTGTCCCAGGGGCCAAGACAAGGAGCCAGAGACTAGAAATGGAGATCTCTTCCGTGCCGTGCCTCCCGGCAACAGACCTGCCTGGGATCCCAGGCTCCCTGCCTTGGGGACGTGTGGCCTCTCTGGGGACAGGGAAGGGCTGATCAGAGGGGCTCCTTTGAATGGGGGCTGAAGAGCAAGTAGCTTTCCTGCTTCTGTTCCATCTCCCACCGTGGTGTTAGGTCAGCTCAGTCCTTCTCCCTCCCAGTCCCTACCCCACCTGTGATGGGGCTAGCCCTGCAAACATTTCCCACAATCACTAATGAGGCTGGAAAGACTGGGCCGACCATCCTCCTGTCCTGAGCTCAGCTCAGCCCTCGTGTCCATCTGTGCCCAGCCCTCCATCAGCAGCACAGGAAGCCTCCCTCTGCAGCAGCCCGAGCCCTCCGGCCTGAGGAGTCACGTGCAGCCCAGTCCAGCCCGAATGCACAGACAGCAGAATGGAGTGCCTAGGCGAGGCCCTCGGCCAGTTTCGCTCTACTCCACCACCTGGCCTCTTTCAGTCCTGGGCTCAGAGTCTGTCATTGTTGGACTAGATTTCTCCATTTATGTCAGGAGAGCCTGCAACGGGAGGCGGGAGGTGCATGTGGAGGGCATGAGCCAGAGATGGAGGGTCTGATGGGACAGGGGGAGGGCCGAGGGTCAGGGAAGGGGTTTCTGACTGGTCCACGCTTCCCGGGTGACCACCACAATGAAAGCCCGGGACCAGGAGACCTGCAGCTGAACCTGGCGTGGCTCCTTTCCAGCAGTGTTGTTGCAAGGTGGTCATTTTATCTCCTTGAGCCTCAATGTCCCCACCAGTCAAATGAGGTCAACTCCAACCTCCTTGCAGGCTGCTGTAAGGCGTAGAGACTGTAGGAGCACAGTCGCCGCCAGTGCCTGGTAAGGGCTGGGACGCAGACACGGCGGGGCGCTGTCCTCTCACCTCTGTCCTCCATTCTGTGTGATGGGAGGGCTGAGCTCTCCTGTTGGGCCTGTGGGTAATCGTTCTTGCAGTGGTCATGGGAGACCCCCAGCAGCTGCACAACTGCCTCACCCAGCGCTCGGCGTGCTGTGGGCCAGGGACCCCCAGACTCAGGGCTCCTTCCTTCCCGCCTCAGATCATGCTGTGAGCAAACTCTGAGGACCACAAACCAGGGTTAAGAAATAATTCTCCTTGGCCTCTGTGGCTCCCAACAGGAATCACCTTCCCTTCCCCCTGGAGGGTAAACCCTGCCTGCAGGGCGAGGGCCCAGCCAGTCCCAGCTCCTCCCTCTGCTGGTGCGGGAGGTGTCAAGGTCCTGTGATCTCCACTGCGCTTGCACAAGCTAGCCCATCACAGCAGTCTGAAGAGGGACATTCAGATTTGGATCCTAATATCTGTTTTCTTTAAAACTACGAATCCGGTCAGGGCTTGTACATCCTGGAAAGGCTTTGTGTGGAAGGTGCCTCTTCCTGGGCACTGTAGGAAGATGGAATTTGGATAAGGCAGTGGATCGGAGGAAGAGTGTTAGCCCACCTAGTCAGTGGTTACTTTAGGAACTTTGTGTGTCAGAGAGGGCTAAGCAGTGACGGTGTGGTGGCCGACTCTCAGCCTGGAAGCAGATGGCATCCTGGCCACTGAGCTCTGGGACCACACAGCGCTCCAGGCACTCGGCTCTGGGAACAGGCCATTGAGAATACAGGGTCTCACATGGCTGAAGGGAGGAGCAGGGCATGCATGTGGTCATCAGGACCCCAGGAGTGGCAAGTCCCTGTCCTCTTGTCTTTTGACACTAGCATAGCCTCTTGGTGCCCTGGGCTGAGTCTCTCCACATTGGAGACTGGCCCCAAGTGCTTGAGAGGAAGGGAAGGAGTATGGCATGCAGGTGGTGGTCACTGGCTAGAATGGCAAGTCAGGTCTAGGAGCCTCAGGGAAAGGTGGGTTTGTACAAATGTGCTAGCCCACACCCCTAATAGAGGCTGGCCACCTGGGAGCCAGAATGCGGTGCACTGGGGTGTCGGCAGAAAACAGAGCTCAGCTCAGATGGGTCTGAAGCAGAGGCTCTGATGAAGGGGCACGCTGCAGAGATGTGGGCAGGGATGTCCCGGCACCCAGAGGCCAGTAGCACCTCAGTGTGAGCCAAGGTAGGGGCGGGCAGCAGGTGGAGGAGGCCTGGCTCCCACCAGCAATCCACACCTTCTCTTTCCTGAGAGAACAGACCTCGGTCACTCTGTACCTCAGTAGCCCAGGTGGCGAGGGCAGTGCAGACACCACAGCAGGCTGCTCCCAAGGCCACGGGGACAGGTAAGTCCCCGTTATCCAGAACTACTGGGGTTGGAAGAATCGAGGGGCCTTATTGGTAGGGAGGCGGAGTCCAGATAGAAAATGTGAACCTCACAAGGGCAGGTAAGCAAGAAGCCCCAACAGACAGATTTAAACAAGAAGACAGCACACTCTCTCTGGGGGTGGCTCAGGACCCCTCTCTCCACCTGCATCGGAGGGACTGGGGGCTCTTGAGCAACGAGGACAGTCCTGGGGCTTACATCCAGGTGTATACATTTTGACCCATGACATGAACCTTGAGACCTGCTGGGTCAGGACATCAAGCTGAGCATCGTGGGGCAGAATGTTAGAGACCTGCTGGGGAAATCGAGAAGGCAGATCAGTGGGAACAAAAGTAAAATCTAGCAGTGATAAACTGTGGACTAAAGCAATCTCACAATGGAGAGATATATCAGCGCTTAATGATCTGATACGGTTAACACAGCCTTGCACATGGATGTAACTTTTATTGAATAATTTTTTTCTGATCATAAAAATAAAGCATGCTTATAAAAAAATTGAAACGTCTATTGAAAAGTATAAAAGAAAGAATTGAATCCCACAATCCAACTCTATTAACATTTTGGGCTATTTTATTAATGTCATTTTTGCCTTTAATATGTATAAATACACACACATATACACGCATACATTTTGGTGTAGTTGAAGCCATCTCATACATAGTTAGATTTCCCTTCACTTATCATCACTATACTGAGAACGTTTTTATATCTTTGAGCATTCTTCATAAACCAGTATGATGCCCAGGAGAGCCACCGTCTGTATGTACTATAATGTATTTAAACAATCCTCTGTTGTTGGATATTGAGACCATTCCTGATTTTTTACTGTTATAATCTTTATCTGCATTTCTGCTGATCGTATGCGGATACAGTCATAGAAATGAAGCCATTAAGTAATATTTTATGGCTCTTTGATGCACGTTGCCTTAGCTTGACACCTGTCACTGTAAATGCTGTAGTAAGTGTGAAAAGTGTCCTTTCACCTTTGCCAACACTGAGCATTATCTATTCTAAAAGACGTACCCAACTGCAAGAGCAAAAATAGTAGCTTGCTTTAATTGGCATTTTCAGTTACTCGTGAGGTTGATCCCCCCCTACTTTTTTCAACTATTTTTCTGTCTCATGTCATGTTCTTTACCTTTTTTCCTTTTGGGTGTTAGGGTTTTTTTTTTTTAATGCTCTAAAAGAGCACTATATTTTAAGGATTTTTATTTTTGCCCATTGCCATATTTGTTTCAAGTCGTTTTTCTTTGGTTTGTAGTTTGCTTTGAACTGTAGATACAGTGTCCATTTGATGGCCTGAAGCGGAAGGCCAACACTGAGCAGTTGGCGCCAGGCTCTGCCCACTGCCCGCCTTCCGTGGCCACAGCAGTCAACTCAGACGGGGTCTATGGAGCGGGTTCATTCCCTTGAGCTCTTCGGAACATACATTGATGCTTGACAAGGATTGTTGGGGACATTCCCGTGACCTCCCTCTTTAACTGAAAACCTTCTGTGATGGCTTGAATCTGGAAAGTCCCCCCAAAACTCATGTGTTAAAAGCGGGGCCCCCAGTGCAGCAAGGTTCAGAGGCGAGGCTTTCAGGCAATGGTTGGATCATGAAGCCTCCGACTTTAATCTAGTGATAGCTGAATGAACTACTGGGAGGGGGACTTACTGGGAGAAAATAGGTCCCTGGGGGCATGCCCTGGAAGCGTTCATCTTCTCCCTGGCCCCCTGACCGCCCTCTCCCTGCTGCCCAGCTGCCACGAGTCCAGCAGCTTCCCTCCAGCAAGCCCTTCCGCCATGGGGTTCTGCCTCGCCTCACCGCAGGCCCCAAGGAACAGAGCTGCTGGCCATGGACTGAACCTCTAAATGGAGTCAAAACAAACCTTTCCTCCTCTAAGCCGTTCTTGTTAGGTATTTTGGTCAGTGACAAAAAGCTGACTAACACACCTTCCCATCCCCACCTCCACCCAAAGAGTAGCACGCTCCCCCAAACGCAGGGCAAAGCCGTCCCTGGGGAGGTGGCAACCCTCCCTGCATCTGGGCTTTCAAGCTGTTCCCAACCAAGAGCTTGTTGGGAGAAACCGACTGCTTTCAAAAGGTAGTTCACGCACACTCTTAACGACAAGACACTCCGAATGCTCTGCTCTTGCCTGCGGAGGCGACGGGGAATCCAGGGACCAAGCTCTCCTGGACACCTTTTATTGCTACATCTATATTTTCTGGTCACACATTCTTCCAAAACCACCCCTACCCTCACCTACACCCCATTCTCATACCTCCCAGGCCTCCCAGCAAGTGGGAGGGCTGCACATTCTCATCTGGAAGTGGAAGTCTCCCTCCTCCTCCTCCTCCTCCTCCTCCTCCTCCTCTTCCTCATTCTCCTCCTCCTCCTCTTCTTCCTCTTCCTCCTTACTCTTCTGTATTAGGGGTTGAATCCAGGGCATTCTACCTCTAAGCTCCACCCCCAGCCCTTTTTTATTTTTTTATTTTGAAATAGGGTCTCACTAAATTGCTGAAGGCCTTGCTAAGTTGCTGTGATCCTCCTGTTTCAGCCTCTCAAGTACTGGGATTATAGGTGTGCACCACCATATCCGGCTTCTCATCTGGGCTTCTGACTAACAGGTTTCTAAGTTGGCAGACACCTTGCTGGCCAACCTCTTTACAAGGGATTCTTGGATTCTTGTCAGTTTCTAGGGGCAACCCGGAGGCCAGAGCACAGACTCCGGGGGTGGAGGTGCTAGAAGCGTTAGGCAACCTCATGGCGTCCACAGCATTGCGCTGGGCACTCGCCAGACATTTCTCTTTCTACTTCAAACAGTCTTGGAGAGGACATCTTCTTGGTACACACAAAGCCACCCCATTCTTGGTCGTGTTTGCCCAGTACCCAACCACACACAGTGATGCTCATTCCTTTAACCAGGCCTAGTTGCTTCTAGGTTTCAGGTTGTAGAAATTAAACAGTTGCCCAGGGCCAAGCCAGCCTGTATCTCCTCACAAGAAGTCACTGGTCACCATTCTGGGGTGAGTGGCCTCCGGGTGCAGCGTGCCCTGCCCTATGGGCTGTGGTCTTGATAGGATGGCACTAATGGAAGAAGTCCAAGTGAGGTGACTGGGAAAAGTCCAAGCCGGAATTAGAGTTTGGGCCCGAGACTTGCTGGCTGTGTGACCTTGGGCGAGATACCGCCCATCTCTGCGGGTACTGATTCCCCACCTGTAAGCCTGGGAATTAGACTAGCAATCTGGGTCCATAGACTGCTGGGAAACTCCATGTGTCTCTGCAATAATCTTCAAACTTTGCATGTATTTCTATTCTGGGCAGAGGGTCCATGTCCCTCCCCCACTTCCCTCCTTCATGTCAGAGTTTTAAAGGAATCCTTGACCCCAGGTGGCCAACTCCATTCTGGCATTTTGTGACAGAAGATAGGAGATGGGATCTTCCAGCGCTAAGGATGATCCTGGGGACACACAGCAGGTGCTCTAGGAAAAGACTTAAGGGCACTTTGATGTAATAGTAAAGGGCGAGTCAGAGGCAGGTGGATAAATCTGGGAAGACTTCCTGGAAGAGGTGAATTTCTACAAGAAAGCAATGTTCTTGGTACGGCAGAAACTTGAAATGGAGAGGGGAAGAGTGCACTGAGGAACAACAGGGGCTTGTCTCCTCCTCTCCAGGCTCAGAAATGGAGACACTTTGTGAGGAGGGACTCCTAATGAGCTGAGGCAGCTCATAGTCCTTCATCAGGAACAAGAAATCAAAAGTCAACGCCAGCTCATTAAATACTCGGGGCTGGCTAGCTATTAAAAGAATTTCCATTTCAGAACAGGATGCCTACCAGGGAATGCCAGACCTAAATATAAGTCAGCCCCTCCCTGCCAGGAGAGTCTACTGTGTTAGGCAGGCTGGAGGGAGGGCTTGCTGATGATGTGCCATTACTTTTAACATCCAAATATAACTCGCCCCAGGGGGTCATAGACTAAGGCAGCTCTTCCAGCTGCCTCCTGCTTGAGTGTGGGGAGCGGGGGAGTAGACTCCCACAGAGCCTCCTGCTCCCCTCCCCGGACCCAAAGGCTGGGTCTAGAGGGGGCTGCTGAGGTCTAGTCTGGCTGTTGCGTGCGGCTGGATTTTAGGGGTGTCAGGGGGCTCTCTCTGGGTGCGGGAGGGGTTGCTTCTGGGTATTTGCGACGACTCTTCCCAGGAAGCAACCTCCTCTGGAATGAGGGAGGAAAGGGCCGTGGAGAGGAAAAGCCACGCGCAGATGAACTCTGGCCGTGGATATACATATATGTGTACGTATGTGCACATACATAGTCATGTGCCACATCATGATGTCTCAATCACCGATGAGCTGCGTTGGTGACAGTGGTCCCTGAGATGCTGCGTAGTGACATGGAAGCAGTCTTAGTTTGTAAGCACCCCCCCAAGGCGCTCACACGACAACACTGCCCGGTGGCACATTATCAGACACACCCCTTTGTTAAGTGGCGTACGACTGTTCAACCTCTGCATGTCCTACTTTCAGAGCAGGCTCTGTTTGCGTTTCTGCACCCATGTCCCTCTTCCCCATCAACCGGAAGCTTCTAGAGAGTGTGGGCCTGTGTCTGCTCACCTTCCTGTCCCAGCATCCAGCCCAGCGTCCTGGGTGACTGATTAGCAGTGAACTATCACGCCAATACCCCTAGTGTACATCGCTGGGGCTCTGTCGGACGCACGCCTCATCAGCACAACTGGCCACTCAGTGCCTGGATCTCCTCTGTCAGTAGTCTTCTGGTGTCTGCTAGTGATGCCTCTCGTGATGGGGTTCTCACGACCTCCCAAGGCCACTCAAATGCACCCTCCACTGCCCTCTCGGATTGCGGCATGGCTCAGCACTCAGAAAGCCGTCAGGTCACCGCTGCTGGGAGTCAGAGCGGGAGAAGCTGACCCTGCTGCTGGGGCCTACACAGGGCTGGGAGGGCACTCACGGGTGGTGGCTCAAGGATTACAGGGAACGGGAAAAGGGGCTGAGGAGAGGATGGTAAGGGGTACAGGGGTGCAAGTGGATAGGAGGAATGACTTATTTTTTATAACACAGTAAGATAAATATGGTTGAAAGCGATGGGCTGTATTTTTTTTTTTTTTTTTGCGGTACCGGGGATTGAACCCAGGGGCATTCTACCTCCGCGCTACACCCCCGGCCCTATTTTTTATACTTTATTTTGAAACCAGGTGGCACGAAGTTGCCTCACTAAGTAGAGAGAGAGAGAGAGAGAGAGAGAGAGAGAGAGAAAGAGCTGAGGCTGGCCGTGAACCCGGACCCTCTGGTCTCCACCTCCCAAAGTACTGGGATTACAAGCGTGCGCCACCACGCCTGGCTGATGGGCTGTATTTTTAAAATAGCTAGGAGAAAACAGTTTGAATGTTTTCAACAAAAAGAAATTAAAAACATTTGAGGCAATGCATGTCAGTTACCCTAATCTGATCATTACACACTGAATACCTGTATCAAAATGTCCCATTCTACCTCATAAATATGTACAATTACTATGTCCCCCAAACAGATTGCAGCAACCTCTGGCCTACTCTGCACATTCTCAGGGACGGCCGTGCTGCCGCTGGTGTGCACGGCTGGTTTCTTGCCATTGTCCTATCTCATCCGCCACTACAGCACAGTCTGTTTTCTATAGCTGAGGGACGAGTTTGTTCCAGTTTGGAGTGAATGAGTCTCACGTGAATGAATCCCACAAACATAAGGTTGAGCAATAAAGCCAGACTCCAAAAACAGTACAGTTTGCGTAATGAGATTTTATGCTTTTCTTGGGATGGGGGAGATGAGGTAGTATCTGGAAAAGGAATAGGGGTTCTGGGGTGCTAGAGGTATTCAATTGATTTAAGCCATACATCTGTAACCTGTGCCCTTTGATAGGTGCCTTATACTTAAAACATTTACTTGAGAAATTATGACCCAACTGTGTTTAATTTTAAAATAACAATACTACAATGCCCAGTGTTATGGGGCTTTGCAATTTCCCATGGAGGTGCAACAGATAAGAAGAAATCTTGAGGGAGATACTGACATTTCCAAGGAGTTCTGTCAAAAGTCTAGCGATAATAAAGACATCAGTAGTCACCACAGTTTGCTGATCATTACTACAAGTCAGATACTGTTCAAAAATTTTTTATATATTAATTCATTGAATTCTCACAACACTAGGAGGTCAGTATTACGATTTTGCAGAAAGGCCAGAGAGGTTAGGTAGGCACTGTAAGGTCACACAGCTTGTCAGGGGTCAGCTGCTGACCTCTGAGCCACCGTGATACCTCAGCAGGGCTTTTCTGGGGGTACTGGGCTGGGGGGCTCTCCAGGCTCGGCCACTAGCTCAAGTCTTTCTGGCCCACTGAGAGGAAAGCCACCCCCTTGGTGTAGATGTTGTGATATTTTTAAAAAAGAAGTAAATAAGCCTCGTCATTTGCATGATACTTCACGCTGACTCTGCCTCTCAAACCGTCATTCCATCTACACACGGCACTGTGGGATGCCTGCGATATTTTATAAAGTTAATAACTTTCTCTTAATTGGATGAGTTTATAGAATAGTCTGTGCAATTAACAATAATTACGCCAAAGACACTTTGATTCCAAGGAGGCTCCACAAACACTGGCATATTAAGACATTTGGGGGAAAAAAAACCCAAACACAACAATCTGTAGCACACTGCTGAGCCCCTGAAGCCCGCGACCCAGAGCAGTCCCCTCTCCAGGCGCAGGAGGCCCCGGGCTTCTCCACAGCGCCAGGCAAGCAGAGGCACCTGCCGGGGGGAGGAGGGTCGGATGGCCAGGTCCTCCTGCCACTGTTGTCTAGGTCATCATGCTAGACCATGTCCTCTGGTGGCAGGCAGAGGCCCGTAATAAACCAGGTCCCTCTCTCCCCACTCTCTTCCTCTCAACCACGCTATCTCTGATCTCAACGATGTCTTTTTCAGGATGACTTCTCATTCAGAAAGGACAATTGCCTAGGGGTGTGGAATTCAGGGCTCTGGAATCACATTTTTTTGAGCTATTCAATATGGTTCCTTTCATGTAGTTATAGACATGTGAGGTTGGAAGGGGCCTTAACCTCATTTGGTGGTTGGATGGCTTCTTCCACATTCTACTGGGTGGCCCTTGAGTCTTTGCTGGAACACCTCTGTTGATGGGGAGCTCTCTACTTATTAAACACATCCATTCCATTCCATTTTTCCGATTGGTTTCATTATGAGAAAAGTCTTCCATTCATGAGAGCTTGTATTTTTCTCCATGGAATTTCTACCTGCTGGTTCTCCTCTAAGGAAAATAAGTGAATTTCACAGGTTGGCTCTTCAGGCTGTCAGCACCTGCCCACAAATCATGTCTCCCCCACCACCCCGGGTGCCCCCAGCCGCATGCCAACGATGTCCACTTCCTGTGCCCTTCCTACCATCCATGGCGGTTTCAGAAAGCCAGCTGTCTACACAGCACTGCAGACAAACGATTGCCCACAATTAAACAAGTCCCTAAAGTGTCTATACAACCTTCATTGTCTCTGGAATGCCTTTAGGTTTAAGTTGAAAAAGAATCAGTTGTAGGGAAAGAGGTGCTCATAATTGCTGGGGACAGAGGAGAGGGGAAGGGACAGGGAGAGGAGGGAGCTAAGAAGAATGGTTTGGGAAAGCGGCCCTTTGCTCCTGAGGTGGTCTAACCCTAACCCGCAGAGAGTCTTCAGTGTCCCACTGCTCACGGGGAGGGTGTCCTGAGAGAGTTTCCAGACCAGACATAGGCTGTGGAATAATGCAGAAGGCGTGCCCCTTTGTCTCCCTGGTCCCAGTGTTAAGCCGGCAGCTTCGGAGCCAATTCCTGACCCAGGTTTGTTGTCTTTCTCTCTGTTCCCTCCCCAGCTCTGCTCCTGCCTTCATGGTTCTAGCTCCGGGCGCCTGTGCCTGGCCCATCTGTTCAGTCCCATATGCTCCCCACAAGGACTGCCAAGTCGGCCTGGTGCTCAGTGACGCGCTCCAGCCCCGGCGGCTGGTCTTAGGCGCTCTCTGTCCAACTCGGTCTCTAGGAAACAGCCTGGCTGCTGGGCCGAGGAGGCCCTGGGACGAGGTCCTCGGCCGCAGGGGTGTGACTGTTGGTCTGAGGCATGATGGGCAGCTGGGCCGGCCTTCCTCTGAGAAGGGCCTGGGTGTGGGGGGCCTAGCCTCAGCAGATTCCCCTTCAAGGTGCAGGTCCTTGGAGGGGTGGAGATGAACGAGACCCTCCCCTGCCAGAGAATCCACTCATGGTAAATCTGCAGACCCTGGATGGAGGAGACATATTTCAGAAAAAATTAAGATATGGAGAAAAATGGAAAATATGTATAATCTCTTTTGTTGCCCTTTGCAAATCTGCAGTTCCTTTTTAGCTAAAGAACTTAAGACTGGATTATGGTGAACATAGTTTGATTCCAAAATGTTCATGTGGGCAGATTTAAAGGGGTAGAAGTGAAGATCTGGGGAAAAAAGCTACATTTTGGGAAAGCAAGGTCTCTGTGTTCATCCTATCATTTTTCATCGGTGGAGTCCTAGGTTGCAGATGGATCTTCATGAGCTTTTAGACATGCATGGCAGGTGGCAGGACCCTTTCCTCAGGTCACTGACAGACAGGACACAGCGGGAGGACACGGACTCGGGAGCAAATCGTCTGTGTTCAAATTCTGACTCTTCAACTTACTAGCTTTGTGACCTTGGACAGCTTCTTTGAGCCTCAGTTTCCCAACCTGTATAGTGGGGATAATAATTTCAACCCCTTAAATTTGGTGAGGAAATGGGTTAAGACAAATTTGGTAAAACATGTAGCACAATGCTTGGCATACAGAACATGGTACGTCATTGCTGGGAGTCACCTGGTAAGTTACAGCCTTGAGACTTCCAAGTCCCAAATGTGAATGATCCCGAAGTAGTGCTCCGACTCGCCCAGAACAGCTGATAAAGATCTGGTTAAAGCCCTTGAAGTAGGCAAGGAAGCAGCTCAGACCAGGAGACAAGAGGACCTGAATCTCCCCGCTACCAACAGAGAAGACCAGTACCTGTGTGCGCTGCCAGCTCCCCGCCCCCCAGAGTAGATTGGATTCCAGTTTTCTAAGGCCACTCTGACACCTACAGACAACCAACTGCTCCGCTTAATAGGAAGGATGCTGTGACTGAAATTAACTCCAGAGGGGAGGTTTCCAAGCCATTGCTCAGACAGGCTCGTCTGCTTGCTACCAGTTTGTACTAGGCTCCGCTTTGCCATGCTGTCCCCCCTCCCCTCCCCATGCCTAGGAGGAAACACCCTCGCTCCTCGAAGCCCATCTGAGTCCTGGGCAGGCAGGATGGGTGCCTACCTCGTGGGGACAAATGGGGGCCACAACACGAGATGAAAAGAAGAGCGGAAAGCTAGAAAGAGTGGATTCGGAGTTGGACAGATGAATTCCAATTGCATTTCCACCTGGTATTAGCTGTGTGGCCTTGGGCAAGTCACTAAGCCTCTCTGGGTCTCAGTTTCCTCAACTGCAAAATGGGAACAATAATGATTGGGTAGGGAGATTGTGAGAATTAAGGAAGATAACGCATGTGAAAGTGTTTTATGTAGTATCAGGCGTACACAGTAGATGTTTAATAGATGATAGACCAATTAAAGAGCAAATTTTAGCTTCAAGGCAGAGACAGAAAAATCTCCCAGGTTGTGAGAATTTCATCATTTTGGCTAAACAGTGTAAAAAACATATGTCATTTTGAAGCTGCAGGTGGGGAATACTTGTGCTCCATTCAAAGCTCAAAATTTCCCTCCATTAGGAAGTTTTGTTTGAGTAAACCATTTAAGCTCTATTGCTGTTTTCATTTGTTGCCCTTTAACACTTGTAAATACAGTTGAGACCACAGAGAGACTCAATTATAAAGAAACATGATAGGTGGATGCTTAACTTACACACTATTAGGAACAAATTTATTCGCTGTCTGAAACCCCGAGGTTAAGCAATTCTAAGGTGGCTCACAGCTGACACCTGTCTGTGAGGTCTGGTATAGCAGACCAGCTCTATTAGACACAGGGATTATCTTCACCAAAGGGCATGAGAACCGCGCTCCAAGGGTGAAGTCTGGATTCTGAGTTTCAGGAAAAGGATCTGTTTGTATGTTAGCAGGTCCATTTTCTTTAAACATTTAGTTAATGTATCTTGTTGTTCAGCCAGACTCCAAGATTCCAAGAGTGTAGCCACATCTTTTTTCTGGAGAAAGAACTTAGCTATGGCATTAGAGACTGGGTTCTGCCACTTACTTGTATGATTTTGGGCAAATTACTCAACATCATTAAACTTCATTTCCTTATCTATACAGTGGAGATAATATTTACCTCACAGGGCTAACTAATTTTTTTTTTTTTTTTTGCAGTGCTAGGGATGGAACCCAGGGCATTGTGCATGTTAGACAAATGCTTTACCATGGAACTGCACTCCAAGCCCTACCTCACAGGATTATTTTAAGGATGAAACGAGCTAATGTATGAAAGTGCCTGCTGCTTATTAGATAGGTGTCCATGGGCAAGGTGTGTAGTGTCTTTGAGCCTCAGTTTCCCAATTGAAAAGTGGAGTCATCACAGGGTCACCACAACGATCAAGTAAAAGGACATGTTTTATAAAAGGCATCCTGAAATTGAAGTGTTACTTTACTATTTAGCTATTACCATAGCACGCATGCTCCATGGCCTACAACCTGGGGGGCCTTATTCCACATCTGCTGAAGTAATGGTGAGATGAGAGACTGTCTGGTGAGGGTTCAGATGTTTGCCAAAAGGAGACGTCCGATGAGATCACTACCAGACTAATTGTCCCCACCAGGTCCACATTTAGCTTCTCCCATACCGAAAGGCTGGCAGCCTGGAGCTCTGCAGATGCGGAGGCCACTCTGTACCAGTGCCCTGGCTTCCCACAGAGACACACACCCTCGCCGTGTGAGATGGCGAAGCTGAGAAACCACCGTCTGTGAGATGCAAATTTTGATTTGTGTTCCAGGAGCAGGGACAGTTTGCACCAAATTGCCCTCCCTTGTTTCCCCCTGTGATTGATGGTGTCAAGTTAGGAGGAGCTGGCTGGCAATGGCGGCCAGCCTGTAGTGCTAACAGCCCATATGCGGATCCCACACATGCACAGCCTGGGCCTGAGCATGCAGTCCCGATGACCAACTGAGCCTGGTCGTTCTCTCCCTGCTCAAAGTCCTGGGTGAAGGAGATCATGGCTCCTATTTCATGTCTGATTTTTCCTAGGATGTTTAGTTTGAGACAACCAGAGTCCAGATTTAATAGGGATGAAGGAAGCCCAGGTCCAGGCCTTTCAGCAATGCTACGAGGCAGGTCAAGTTCATCTCAACTTCCTGCATCTGGGTGCTCCTCACCTTCCCACCCAAGATAGCCATCACACAGGACATGTCCCGTGCTGTGCTTCTACAGGACCCAAAGGTAACGGTCAGTAAGGTCATACAGACTATATGTAGTTAACAATATCTACCGAGTCCATACTTCGTCTCGAATGCTGCCAGGTGTACACACATGTAAGCTCTTCCACTGGGAAGACTAGGCCAGGGGTATGACCAGGGGTATGCTGACCTTACACCAGGTGGGCTCAGGCATGTCATTTAATACCTTGAAGCCCCATCTCTACTGCTCTTCGCACTGATGGAACACAAGAGCACCATGGAGACTGTGCCCGTTAGAGGGCGTCTGCCTTTCTAAAACATGAAGTGCTTCCCACAGAAGGCTCCTTTGCACGGGATCTGGTCTCAGCCCAGCACTGGGTCAGAGCCTAAAGTGGAGATGCTATTAATACTTACCTCATTATATTGTTGCAAGGTTAGACAGTGCTTCCAAAACCCACACCCTAGCACCTGGTGTATAGAAAATGTTCAGTAAATCTGGCTGTTATTATTAACCAGATCTCCTGACAGATGCAGCAGCAGAGGCTCTGAACACTCAGGGACAGGCCCGGGATCGCACACCGGGGATTTGAACCTTCTGGCGTGCAGATCCATGAGTAATTTCCATTGCAGGATGCTGACCAGTCTGAATAACACATGCTAAGATACTACAGGGGCTAAAAACATGGCGACAGCTCCCCAGGGGCTGTCAGGACTCAGTACAGAGAGAAGGACGCAGGACGCCAGGTACCACGAGGACAGGTGGGCGAGAGCTTGCTGTGCGGGAGGCGTGGTGGGGAAATGGCGTAGCTTAGCTTCATTACATGATTAACTTTCTTTCTACCACTTGTTAGGTTCAGATTAGAATAAGTCTAGCCAACTCGCAAAGCCACCCATGAGCTTCCACTCGATAGAAGAGGGGAATGGAAGGGGATGGCCACCCCCGCCACCCAAAAGTGGGAGGGGCCTGCTCTTCAGCCCCCAAAGAATGGCCAGGTTAATTGTTGACCTGGTGGCTCTTGACAGGGTCATGGATGCAAAGGTCCTATTCACCTGCAAATAGAAGGGGATTCGCTGTTCAAACCTATCTGTAAATGAGCGATGAGGAGCTGGGAGTGGTGGTGCACACTTGTAATCCCAGCACTTGGGAGGCAAAAGCTCCAGGCATGGTGGCACACACTTGTAATCCCAATACTTGGGGATTACAGATTCATGGCCAGCCTCAGCAATTTAGCGAGGCCCTCTGCAACTTAGACCCCGTTTCAAAATAAAAAAATAGGGTGGGGTTGTAGCTCAGAGTTAGAATGCCCCTGGGTTCATCCCTCCAGTACCAAACACACACACATCCGTGCTCATGTGCATGTGTGTGCGTGCGCACGCACACACACACACACAGCTGCGAGGGAGGGAGGGGTGGAAAGTCAACCCATCACAAGTTCAAAGGAGATCGTCCATCCGATGCTCTTGGGTTTGGTTCTCTGGGTTCTATAGTGTGGCCTTTTCACATACAGCTCAAGTACGGGTGAGACAGTCTTATGCACACTGGTGGCCCCAGCTCAGAGTGCAGAAGTTATCATGTGGCTCTTATTCACCCCTAAGCCTGGTCCTGGGACAGTACCTCCCAATCCCTATCCATCCATCGTGGAAGACTGAGCCTGGGGTTCCAGTGCAACCCCTAGCTAGGATAGCAGCTTCAGAAGCCAGTCTAGAGCCACCTAACAAAGATTTCTCTGGAAGAGGCAAATGTGTGGGTTGGCAGAGAGAGAGAGAGAGAGAGAGAGAGAGAGAGAGAGAAAACAAGTGTGGGAAGCAGGACTGGCTTTGGGGTAAGGACCTGGACCCCTCTGGGACCCCTCAGGAAGGAGCTCTGCTTCACACCCAGTCTCCACATCTCCCACCCCAAGAGGCCTGATGTGCAGGGCCTCACAGAGGCTGAGTAGAGCCTTGTCATAAAGGGGTTTCGGGTCCTGGGGGAGTGGCCCTGGCTTTCATAATGCCTCTCCTGCCTCCTTCCTAACACCTGCTGCTCGTCACTGGGGCAAAACTCTTTATTCCACTGCAAGAGATAAAGCTTAAAACAGCAATGCCCTTGGGAAGAGGAGAAGGACTCAAATTCTTGGTAAGTTCTAAATGACTGCTGAGGAGGGAGACCAGGGACTCAGCCGCTGCCTTGACAGCCCGGGACTGGGGAAGTGTGAACATGGTAAGGCTGGAGGGGCCCCTCACGTTAGAAATGGGGAACCTGGGCCCCAGAGATGTGACCCGACACGTCAAGGAGCTGCTCAGCAGGTTGCAGCAAAGACTGGGGCAGAGGGACAACCCCACCCTTCAGCTGGCGCCATGTAGGGCGGGCCGTGACCCAGCAACGAGGGGTAGACCTCCGTATCAGATGTCCTGCCCCAGCAGGGCACACAGAAGAGCATCAGCATCTTTTACTTATTTATTTTATTTTTTGTGGTGCTGAGGATTGAACCCAGGGGCATTCTACCTCCGAGCTATACCCCTAGCCCATTTAAAAATTTTTTTTTATTTGGAAACAGGGTCTCACCAAGTTGCTAAGAGCCTCACTAATTTGCTGAGGCTGGCTTCAAACCTGCGATCCTCCTGTCTCAGCGTCCCAAGTACTGGGATTACAGGCCTGCACCACCATGTCTGGCTGGCATCTTTTGATTAAGAATGCTTGTGGGTACTAATGTTGGCACCTAGTGGTCAGGGCCAGGAACACTCGGTAGCTGATAATGTGTGCCCACCCATGGTAGAACCACCCAGCCCCAAACGCCATCCCCATCCCCTCTCGAAGCACTGTGGTTCCCAGGGCTGCATCCCCTGGCGAGGCCCATCTTTCCCTGAGGTCCACTATAGGAACATGGCTTCCATGCCTACGGGCTCGGACTTGACATTGGCAGAGAATGCAGCAGCCCTGGGTGGCTCTCGATGCTCTGCGTGGCCAGCGACTGACCAGGAAGCTAAGCTTCCTGCAGGCTCCAATGTTGCCCCATTCTCTGGTGCTAAGCCCTGGGTACGGGAGGCTGGGATCCCCATGACAGCTTCCGGCTGGACCTCCCCCCTGCAGCAGGAGACCTGGTCAAAGAGCCAGCCTGGGTCACGGCCTACCCGGCTCAGCCCTGGCCCTGTGGCTGTTTCCATAAGCGAGGGCTGGTGGGGAGGGCGGCCTCTTCCTGAGCTCCTGTTCATAAGGCCAGCCCCCCCAGTGGTGCCCCTGTGAATTTCAGCTTTTTTATCCTCTTCTGCACCCATAGTGGGGCAAGGGTGGGTGGATGGGCCTTTGCTAGGTACAGTCTGGGCTTTTTATTCACCCAGCCAGTCTCCGATCGAGCTAACACAGACAGGCCCCTCCACACAGGGGCTGCTCCCAGGCCCTGCTGCTCTTCCACCTTTAGGCGCAGCCCTGCACTCAGGCCCGCGGGGCCCGACTTCTCTGAGCTGCTGCCCCGAAGGACAGCTTACAACCTGCCCACCTGGGACAAGATGCAGAGGGCCTGGCAGTGGGCAGAGAGCGCACAGTAGGGCAGGTCCTATAGTGTTCTCTATTGGGCGCAGGGCCTACCCACCGCCCGCACTCTAATCCTCCAGGAAGGAAGCAAGAGGCGGGGAAACCTACAAAAGAAGCCGCTATGCCCACCAGCGGTAGACCCTACAAGGCTACGATTTAAGAGGCTGAGCTGACATTTACCGTGGGAAGTTTTATCTCTGTGGTAAATAACCTCTAATGGTGTAGGTCATTACACTAATTACAGCAGATAATTAATTTTCTAATTCTGTTTTTAGGTGGCCACCTATTACCAGAGAAACATGATTCATTCCTTTTCTTCCTTGGTGGATATTGCGGGGCGCATCCCCACGTCCAGCCTCCGGGGCTTCGAGCTGGCGGGAGCGCTCTCTTCCTCTGCCCCCTGGCCCGCTGCAGGGGACGATGAGCTCCCCGATTTTCTTCTCCCTCCCAGACCTGGCTCTCATTCAGCAGCCGGCTCCTCGCCCCTCCGAGGATGGTCTTCTCGGATCTGCCCGTCTCCCTTCGGTCGTGGACACACGGGTGGGTGCCTACTTTGCGGCAGGTGCCTGGAAAGCCAGCGGTCTGCTGCTCCTGGCCCACACAACTCTGCTGTGGTCTGGTCGAGTCCCCAGAGGCCCACGGGTGGCATGGGTGGTGCCAGGGGCCTTTCAGAAGGCCCTACGGGAACTCCTTAGGTTATGAGGGTGTGCGCTTGGGACCGTGGCCCCGGCTTGTCCTCTCTTCTTCTTGCCATCCAGAGGCGAATGGTTTGCTTCACCATATGCTCCTGCCTCTTGCTCTTGGACTGGACCCTCCAAAAACATGAGCCAAAACAACCCTTTTCTCTTTAAAAGGTAATTGCCAACCAGGCATGGTGGTACACATCTGTAATCCTAGTACTTGGGAGGCTGAGACAGGAGGATAGCAGGGTGGAGGCCAGCCTCAGCTACTTAGTGAGGCCCTCTGGCACTTAGTGAAACCCTGTTTCAAAATAAAAAAGCGCTGGGGGTGTAGCTCCTGGGTTCAATCCCCAGTACCATGCATATGCGCACGCACTCACACGCATGCACAGTGACTTGCAGACTCGGCTATGTGATTTTCTGGTTCCTCTTACAGAGTTCCCACCTGTTCTTGGAGACCCATCTCAAGGATGGCTCTTCTGTGAACAGCCTCCTCCTCTGACCTGCACTCCTGGACTCACGGCAGTTTCTTTTTAAAAGGAGATGGAGCTGGCTTGCTTGCACTCCTCTGGGATCCAAGGTGCCCTGGGGAGGGGCAGTGATATGTGGACGTATGTCCTCCTGCGCTTCCATCTAGAACCTCCCATCCAGAACCAGGAGCCATTTTTCTTGGAAAACAATTGGCCCAACCCACCCACATCACAGGCGAAGGAAGTGAGGCACAGAGAGGTAAAGCGTCTTGTCCGAGGTCACAGAGCCAAGCCTAGATTTCAGCCTGCCTGGCTCCTGGTCCACCAGCTACCAGCCGGAAGGAACTCTATCCACCAGGGCCCAGGCTCTCTCCGGAAGCCGGGGATGCAGCGGGCAGGACGGGTGTCGGAGTTGGCAGGCCCCAAACACAGCTAACCCCAGTGGAACACGAACTTCCCAAACTGGAGTAGAAATTAGAATTGGAAGATTCATCAATGCTAACAAGGCTTATTGAAAAAAACATAAATAGAAATAGAAACAGATCTAGAGGTTAAAATAAAAGACGATGGAGAAGAATCAGCTTTACTTCAAGCATAAATCTGCTCAGCAGAGAGTGGCTGAGCGGCCCACTGTCTGGAGTGTGGGGTGGGGTGTGAGGGCTGGTTTTGGGGGTTCAGTGTGGAACAGGCAAGTGCTTTTGGCCAGGCATCACCCCTGGTGCCAAGGCCTAAGCACCCCAGATCCCCTGGCCTTCTCTGAGAGGCCCGCATCACTGCTGGCTGGCTGGGAAGACGGGCAAGCTCCAAGCTCACCGGTCCCCAAGCCAGGAGCCTACAGACGCTGAGCTCTGACCGTCCTGAGCACTGTGGGGCTGGCGCGCCAGACAGGGAGCTCTGGGAACAGAGGATGCTCTCTCATCCCAAGAGGCTGCAGACAGGGGGCCTGACCAGACTGGGCAGGAATTTCGAGAAACCGTGAGTAGGACCGCCAGGCAGAGAGCAGCAGGAACTGCAAGTGACAGGCCATGGGAGAGATGGACAGAGACAGGGAGACAGAGAGAAAGCTAGTGAGATTCTGAGGAGGCTCGACTATGAGCACGGAGCTGGGGGGGAGAAGGGAGAGGGACCTAGAGAGCAGAGGAGAGCCTGATGCCTCTCAGAGCTCCTTGTTCTCATGGCTCCTGAGCTGCTAAAGGAGGGCTCAGGGGGAGAAGGGACAGCCAGCCAGGCAGGTGGCCCCATCCATGGTCAAGATGCCCAATAAATAAAGGTCGTCTGCCCACCCTGGTGGCCTGGGAGATACACAGATCTCCTCTCAAAAACCCAGCAGCGACTTCTGCCACCCAGGAATAGAGTGCCTGGGGTGTGGACTGGGGGTGCGGGGTGGAGGGAGAGAGGAGGAGGAAGAAAGCCACCCTGCCTGGTAGCTTCCCAGGGCACCTGGTGTGGCAGGAGCTCTGTGGCCCCTATATTTAGACTCACAGCCCTGTGAAGTGAGACCAGGGTGGCCCCCACTTTACATATTTGGAAACTGAGGCACGGAGGGGCCAAAAAGTCATGGAGTGGCAGAAAGCAGGGCCTGGTCTGACTCCTGACCCCAGACTGCAGGAGGGAGAGTGTTTTCCTAAAAAGCGTCCTTCTTGGGTGGAGAGTGCCAGGGTCCATTCTAGGAGGACCTTGGACAGGCCCCTCAGATGCCTGGCTCTCATATTCATTCAGGTCTCCAGTGGGATTTGTGTGTGTGTGTGTGGCACTGGGGATTGAACCAGAGGCATTCTACCTCTGAGCTACACCCCCAGCCCGATTTTATTTCTTATTTGGAAACAGGGTCTCACTAAGTTGCGGAGGGCCTTGCTAAGTTGCTGAGGCTAGCTTCGAATCTGCGATCCTCCTGTCTCAGCCTCCCAAGTACTGGGATTACAAGCGTGTGCCACCACGCCCAGCTCCCGTGGGATTTTATGGAAGCCAGTGAGCCCAATAATTTTTTCCCTATTCAAAAAACTTGAGGTTTGTGGGTGCCACTTTCCCGGGGAGGGCTCCAATTTCTCCCCATCTAATAGTACTATGAGTTCATTTCTTTTTTTTTTTTTTTTTTTTTTTTTTTT
>PVJS01018325.1:0-35021 GCA_004027185.1 Glis glis | reverse complement strand
AAAAAATCAACAGCAACCTTACACATTTCACTAAAATGCACTCAAAATGGGCCATAGGCCCAACTTGCAAAACTATAAAAGTTCTAGAAGATGTAACATAGAAGAGGGTCTAGGTAACCTTGGATTTACCAATCAGTTTTTACATACTATATCAAATTCTCCATGAAAAATTTGACAAGTAATTAAAGTTAGAAATTTTTGCACATGCATATAATCCTAGCTACTCAGAATGCTAAAGCAGGAGGATTGCAAATTTGAAGCCAGCCTTGGCAACTTAGTGAGACTCTGCCTTAAAATAAACAGGGCTCAGAGGTAGAGCGCTGTTGGGCTCAACCCCATGTAACACACACATACACACACACACACACACACACACACACACACACACAAATAGAATGTTCTGCTCTTCCAAAAACACTGTTAGAATAATGAAGAGTTAAAACATAGACTGGGGTAAAATGTTTGTGAAACACTGATCTGATAAGTGACTTATATCTCAAGTATATACAGAACTTTTAAAATTCAGCAATTAGAAAATAACTCAATTTAAAAATGGGCAGAAGATCTAAATATACATCTCATCAAAGAAGATTACAGGTAGCAAATAAGCATCTGAAAATATGTTCGTCATATATCATTAGAAAATTACAAAAGCAATAATAGGCTAATATTGCAATAGCTAAAATTCAAAAACAGACAATACCAAATACTGACTGTATGAGAAGCACACATTACTGGTGGAAATCCAGAATGGTGCAGCTGTTGTGGAAGACAGTTTGACAGTCTTAAAAAACTAACATTGTTTTACCATATAATCCAGCACTCAAACCTTAGATATTTACCCAAAAATGTACATAACTGGTCTCCATACCAATGCTTATACAGAAAATATTTATACCTGTTTTATTTTAATTAACAAAACTTGAGGCAACCTTCCAAGTTGCATGATGTTCTTCAATAAGTATACAGGTAAATAAACTGTGGTATAGTCATACAATGAAATAGTATTCAATGATAAATAGAAATGGGGGCTGAGAATGTAGCTTGGGATACAGTACATGCTTAATTTGTGCAAGCCACTGGGTTTGATGCCCAGCACCACAAGAAATGTTGGGTTTGTTTTTTGTTTTTTGTTTTTTTTTAAGGTGAGCTATCAAGACTCATATAGGGAGGAACATTAAGTGCATATTGCCAAGTGAAAAAAGTCAGTCTTCAAAACCCACATACTATATGATTCTAAATATATGACATTCTGGAAAAGGCAAAACTACAGAGACATTAAAAAGATCAGTGGTTGCTTGGGGCTCAAAAAGAAAGAAAATTTTGTATACAAGGAAACTTCTTCAACCTGCTAAAGGGCATCTACAAAAACCTACAGCTAACATCATGATCAACTGTGAAAGATTTAATGCTTTCTTCCTAAGTTCAGAATAAGACCATAATGTTTACTTTCAACATTTCTACTCAACATTTTATAAGAGGTTTTCAAAATATATCTAAATTAGAAAGGAAAAAGTAAAACTGTCTTTATTCACAGATGGCATAACTATATATACAGAAAAATATGAAATCTACAAAAAAGCTATTAAATCTAATAAATGTGTTTAGCAAGTTTGAAAAATGCAGTATCAATATCCATAAATTAGTTGGAACTCTATCTACTAGCAGCAAACAATCAGATATTAGAAATAATATACATTGTCATTTATGGTAGTAATAAATTATATGAAATACATTTGGATAAATCTCAATAAATACGTAAAACTTCTAGTGGAAACTACAAATATTAATGAGAAAAATTAAAAGCCTAAACATAAAGATCATCCATATATTCATGGATCAGAAAACTATTACTAAGATGCCAATTATACCAAATTGACCTTTAGATTCAATGCAATCTCAGTCAAAATTCCAATCAATATCTTTGTAGACATTGATAACACTGATTTGGAAATTCGTATGGAAATTCACAGGACCTAGAATAACCTCAAAATCTTTAAAGCAGAAGAACAAATTTAGAGAAATGACACTAGGTAATTTTAAAACTTATTAAAGGGGAAATTAAAGATGGTGGAATAGAGGAAGACAGAACATTTTGGTTGCTCTGAGACTCAGAACTAGACCAGTGGGGAGATTGCTTCTTAACAAGAGAAGAAAAGCAGTCAGAACTCAGAGAAGAAAAATCGTCAAAACATGGTGAAATTGGAGGCAGCACAGAGAGCAAAAGACTGAAAAGACCACCCATCTCATCTGGTGATCAGAGAGAGGAAGTGACATCATCTTGGCAAGCCCACACCAGGGTTGGCAGCTGCCACGACACAGTGGCTCTCAGAGACCAACTACAGCAAAGAAGCAGCAGAATCTTGTCAAGTCAGGGACCTCAAAAAACCATCATCAAAAGTAATTACATTCTTCTCTCCATGTTAGAATATCTCAAGACTGTGATTCCCCAGACCACCCTTCCAAATTGCCCAGTGAACTCTTGCATCTGCAGCTGAACGCAGACCAATGAACAACAGGACCTTCCTGCAGGGACCCCAGTGGCTATAACCTGCCTCATCAAACCACTGTGAATCTACAGACCAACCAGCCAAATTGACCAGTGAACTCCTGTGGCTGCAGCTGAACTTAGCCCTTCCTGCAGGGACCTGAGCAGCACTCATCAAGACCATGAGTTTACAAACTGCCCCAATGGGAATGTTCATGGCTACAGGAACTTGGGTGGCAATGAACAGGCCCCCATGGTCTGTGAGTTTGCAATTCATCCCTGTGGAGGTGGGGATGGGGGCTACAGTTCAACATGGCAGAAACATGAATTAGCAAATATTCCCTAGGGACACTCGGTGTGCAGAACCTAGTGTCTGCAGTTCACTGTGCCCATGCATGGTCTCCAGCAATCACCACAGGACTTCCAGCAGTTATTTACAAGTTGCGCCTTCTTTTAATTACTTAATAAGAATTCCATCTTATTAAGCTTTGGTATCACCTTAATATCAAAACCAAATAAAGATCCCTCAAGAAAAAAAATTACAGACCAATATCCTTGATGAACGTAGATGCAAAAATTCTAAACAAAATATTAGGGATACAAATTCAAAACCATATCCAGAAAATAGTACACCATCACCAAGTTGGTTTCATTCCAGGGATGCAAGGCTGGTTCAACAGATGCAAATCGACACATGTCACTGACCACATAAATAGAATTATGGACAAAAATCAAATCATCATCTCAATATACATTGAAAAAGCATTTGACAAAATCCAACACCCATTCATGTTAAAAAAAAAACACTGCAAAAAAAAACAAAAAAAAAAGGAATAGAAGAACCTTACCTCAACATCATTAAAGCAATATACAGTAAGCCCAAAGTCAATATCATATTGAATGGGGAAAAACTATGAGAATTCTCTTTCAAATCAGGAACAAGACAAGGATGTCCACTATCTCCACTACTTTTCAATATACTAATCCAGACTCTTGCCAGAGAGACAAGGCAAGAAACGAATATCAAAGGAATAGAAATAGGAAAAGAAGAGCTGAAATTATCTCTATTTTCAGATGACATGATCCTATACTTAGAAGACCCCAAAAACTCAAGGAAAAGACTTCTAGAGCTGATTAGCCAATTCAGCAAAGCAATGGGATACAAAATCAATCTAAAATAATCAGTAGCTTTTCTATATGCCAATCATGAATCCACTGAAAACAAAATCCAAAAAATAATTTCTTTCACAATAACCTCAAAAACAATAAAATACCTAGGAATAAATGTAACCACAGAGATCAAAGACCTGTACAATGAAAATTAAAAAACACTAAGAAAAGAAATTGGAGAAGATCTTAGAAGACAGAAAAATATCCCATGTTCTTGAATATGCAAAATAAATATTATCAAAATGGCCATTCAACCAAAAGTGATCTACACAGTCCATGCAATCTGTATCAAAATACCAATGTCATTCTTCACAGACCTAGAAAAATCAGTCATAAATTTCATATGGAGAAACAAAATACCCAGAATAGTCAGCAATAAGAACCATGCAAGGAGGCATCACGATTCCTGGCTTCAAATTATACTACAAAGTTAGCCGGGCATGGTGGCGCACACTTGTAATACCAGTACTTTGGGAGGTGGAGACCGGAGGATCCGGGTTCACGGCCAGCCTCAGCTCTCTCTCTCTCTCTCTCCCTCCCTCCCTCTCTCTATCTCCCTGTCTCTCTCTCTGTCTAGTAAGTGAGGCCCTCCGCAACTTCATGAAACCTGGTTTCAAAATAAAGTATAAAAAAATAGGGCTGGGGGTGTAGTGCGGAGGTAGAATGCCCCTGGGTTCAGTCCCCGGTACCAAAAAAAAATTAAAATTATACTACAGAGTTATAGTATAAAAACAGCATGGTATTGGCACAAAAGCAGACACATAGACCAATGGAAAAGAAGATACAGAAACAAATACACACACTTATAGCAAATTGATTTTCGAAAAAGGTGTCAAACACATACATTGAAGAAAAGACAGACTTTTCAACAAATGTTTTTGAAAACTGGTTATCCATTTGTAAAAAAATGAAATTAAATCCTTACCTATCACCCTATACAAGAGTCAACCAGAGATGGATCAAAGACCTGGAAATTAGAGCAGAGACTTTAAGCTACTAGAGGAGGGCATAGGTCCAACACTCCAACATATAGGCATAGGTTAGAAACTTCCTCAATAAGACCCCCAAGCTCAAAAAATTCAAACAAGAATTAGTAAATGGGATGGCACTAAACTAAAAAGCTTCTCATCAAAGGAAACCATCAAGAATCTAAGGAGAGAGCCTACAGAATGGGAGAAAATCTTTGCCAGTAATTCCTCTGATAGAGGACTAATATCTAGATTATTTAAGTACTTAAAAGTCTTAACACTAAAAAAAGTAACCCAGTCAAGAAATGAGCAATTGAACAAAATACACACGTCACAAAAGAATTACAAATGGCCAATAAATATATGAAAAAGTGTTCAACATCATTAGCAATCAGGGAGATGCAAATCAAAACTACACTGTGATTCCATCTAACCCCAATCAGAATGGCAATCATCGAGAAACCAAAAAACAATAAATGCTGGTGAGAATGTGGATAAATAGGAACTCTTCTGCACTGTGGCTGTGGGTGGGATTGCAAATTATTACAGCCACTATGGAGATCAGTGTGGCGATTCCTCAGAAAATTTTGAATGGATCCAGCATATGATCCAGCTGTATCACTCCTGAGTATCTTTCCAAAGAGACTGAAATCAGAGTGTCATAGTAATATATGCATATCCATGTTTATAGCAGCACAATTCACAATAGCCAAATTATGGAACCAACCTAGGTGTCCATCAGCAGATGAATGAATTACACAATTATGGGATATACACACAATGGAATTCTCCTCAGCAATAAAGAAGAATCAAATTATGTCAGTTGCAAGAAAATGGATGGACCTGTAAAACATTATGTTAAGTGATATTAGCCAGTCACAGAAAGTGAAGAGTCATGTGTTTTCTCTCATATGTGAAGGCTAGGGAACAATTGGAATGCCAGGTTGACTTCAGATAACGTAGGGAAACTCCAGTGGAGCCAGGAAGGTGGTCTAAGGGAAGATGGGGGAGGGAGGATGAATCAATGAAGGAATCGCTTCCATTGCCATTATGTACATGTGTGAGAATACCAATGTCAATCTCGATATCCTATATGGAAAAGGGGGGGTTGTGGTGAGGAAGCTGGTGGAAAGCCCACCAATGCTGTGTGCATGTCACTATCACTACGAACTACATTATGATGTGAAACCATATGCACTAATCAAAGTATAATAATAAAACTTATTAAAGAGTATATAATGAAGAGAGCGAACACACCGATAAATAGATAAATGCTATAGATAAATGCTATATCTATAAATAGATAAATAGATAAATGCTATAGAACAATAGAGAGCACTAATGTTTGGCACAGGTGGAATAGCAATAGAACTAAGAATTTAACATTTGTATCTATAATGTGGGTATTGAACTCAGGAGCTAAGAATTTAAAGAGTCAGTGGTGTTATGTGGAATATTTTCAGTTGTTAGGTGCACTGAATTTACAGCCATGCTGATTTGGGTTGCCTATACTCAGCACCAAGCCATACTCCTTCCCACCTGAATCATGGGTCTATTACTCAAATTATCTAAACCTTAGTTTGCTCTAGTCTAAAATAGTATTAAATTAGATAAGGCATATAATATTCTAAATAACTGTTTGTGCACGGTATGTGTTCAGTGCATTTTTATTATTGCTATATTACTAAAGCATTAGTATTCTCTACTGTAATATCAAGACTCTAGAGAAATAATAGAAAAATATTCACTTAGAGACATTCAAGCTTTTAATAGAGCTTGAATTCAAGCTTCTAATCAAGAAACTACAATAATTTGTCAGTCTATAGATACACTGGTCTTTAAAGGCAGAAATACCTTCTGCCTTTAATATGCCATCCTTCAATAGCTAAATAACCTAAGATTCCTTTAAATTTCAATGTACACTTGAAACCAACTAATGCTGTCTCAGTTAGCAAACTGTGATTCAATTATCTACATGCAAGATGAAGAAAATAAAACTCTCCCACCCGTTTAAAAGGCCTTCTGTAAGCTTTAGCAAAGATCATCTGCCTTTTGAAACTTGTGATTCAGCCAAAACATCTTATATATTTGCAAAGTGTCTTTTTTTCATTCCAACTAGGACATAGACAGTCTCCGCTGGCCATTGTCATAGCTTTCTCAACAAGGACTCAATTTTAAACCATAAAGTGATTAGATTTCAGATCATCACCTTTGGGAGAGGAAGTAGGAAAGATGAAGAAACAAATAGGAGGATAAAATCCTCCCTTTAAGAATGTGTTTCCTTTGAGAACACCACCAGGGAGACTGGTCCTGGGAAGCCTTAGCCTTGCCTACCATGAAGTTCCCCACCATCCTAATCTTCAGGATTTCCCAGCTGGTCACCTATTTCCACAGGTGAGAAAGATCTACACTCAGGCAAATATGTGTCATAAAATAAATACCAACGTGTAGGAATGACCCCAAACAGTAAAGAATAATTTGGTATTTTGAAGCTGGATTACATATGGCCTAGAAGAGCCTCCCCCACCCCATCATCTTGCTTCACAGATGGAGCACAAACAGCCCTGGCATTCTATTCTAAAGGCTTCTACTGGTTGTGAACTGGGCTAGTATACTGGTCAAAGGGACGCATTCACTGGTAGAGTGTATCAGGCATTTGAAACTTACCTAGAAAACAAGTGTAATGGGTTTGGCCTTGCTACTGCTACACTTCATTGATGATGTTGAGAAAGATAATTATGTGCTGAAAGCAGCTATCAAGAATTTTAAATCCAAGTATAGAAAACCAGGGTCTCTTTGGTAGCCTAGATGGTTCTCATCTCCTACATTAGGGGCGCAGAAAAATTATTTTTTCTTAGCCAGAGGAACATGTACACAATATGAGTGAGTAGCTGAGTTTCCAAAGGTTAAATGGTCAAGTTAGGTAAGTCAATTAGGTTAATATCAGTATCCTGTTTGGGAAAACCTGGATACCTGGGGTGGAAATGTAGAATTCTGAGAATTTAGGCACCTGAGATTTCTCTAAAACTTATGAGCCTGCAGAAGTGGCTGACTCCTTCTATTAATAGCTAGAAATCACCCATACTGGAGGATAAGGCCTCTTCCCTTAAGGATTGATTGTCCCATCTCCCTTTCTGACTACTAGGCATATAGTTAGGGTTAAGTCACAGCATAGACTAGTTGGAGACATAAGGGACTTATAGGGGCTAAAGGAACTGCAAGACTTACTTAGCATGTGCCTGTGTCAGCCAGAAGAGTATGGAATAGATTCTAAGAGTTCTTATTCCAAGGGATTCAACACAAAGGCCAGATAAGAAAGAGATTGCAGATTTGGAAGCATTCTCCTGAGATACATGATTTCAAACAAGCTAAGACTGGAAGATAATTCCTTATAATATGGGAAAATGATGAGAAAGCCTATGAACTTGAATTTCCATGACAGATGGTGAAAGAAAAAAATAACTAAAAGACTCCAGTACTGGTAATTCTGGAATAAATATGATATATATGTTCAGAACACCCACTGGATGATTTTGGTCCACAGGGCAACACAGAACACCAAGTAATGCTGCTGAAGAGAAGCATGGAGTTTCAAGAGTTAACTGGTTGTTTTTCTCTATAGACCAGACGGAAGATAAGAGAGACCTTCACAGAACTTGGCTTCTAATAGTAATGGGGATCAGTAACAATAGAAGCCAGCTTCAGTTGTAGCCAAAGAGCCCTGTCATATAGAAGTTATTGAGTGGGTTGACAGATTCATAACGGTCCTAAGGAATAACCACATGGGCATCCAAGGAGAAGACTGATCTTCTCATATAAAGATGGAAAACTGGTAGGCTTAGAGTGGCAACTCCAGTAGGAAGTCTTTAGACTTTGTCCAGTACACACACAAGTCATTTTTTAAACCACAAACCCTTTTCCTCAATTGGAATCCTTTCATACCTGGAGCCCTTTGCTTCTTCCCCAAGAAAGATTTTGCAAAACCATAACAAGCATACATGATTCCTCAGTCCTTCCCCAAAGGTACCTTTGCCACTTAATGAGTTAACTGTATACCAAGAAAAAGAAAACACTCTCCTATTTCAAGGAATACTAGAATCAGAATATTAGTATACATAGAATCAAAGTACCATCTCAGCCCTGCTTCAGCAGTGGAGATGTATAGACACCTTAAAATAAATGGAGTCCTGGACAAAGTCTGACTTGGAATGTGTAGCTGAGCCTGTGGAGCCACACTGTCAGCATTTCCCCAATTCCTGAATGTATAATTGGGATTGACATACTTGGCAATTGGTGCAGCTTCCATATTGAGTCCTTGGCCTATGGGATAGAGTTAGCATTGTGTCTCATAGCGAAGTAAGATGAGAAAAATTGGATAGGATCCCTCTAAAAGAGAGTACCCAGAAATTAGGGAAATTAGAAAATTAGGAAACCTGACCTTCTTAGAAAACCTTTGAAAACAAGTTCCTTAGATTAGAGATGAGCTAACTGAAGGAGAAAGATAAAGGATAATTAGATATATGATATCAAATATAAACTTGACTGGAGCAGCAATTCAGGATCAGTGCATGACACTACATAAAGCAATAGAATGAAGGGAGAAAGAACAAGGAGGGAAGAAAAAGGGAAAAAGAAATGGAAGGAGGGAGAAAGAGAGATGAATGAAAGACAGGAAGGGAATTTAGTGAATAGACTAAACTCCCTGATTCCAAAGACTGTGAGATATTAAATAAAAAATCTCACTCACTAGGGATTACTTAGAAGAATCCAAACAGCTCTCTTTCTGAGCTATTTTAAATGTACTTAAATAGCACTCTTCTCAGAGGAGCTAACTTGTTGAAGTTCCTTCAACTTTAGTCATTCTTTGTCATGCCTCAGAGCTAACCATCATGCCTCTAAAACTTCTTTCACCTTCTGTATATTCTAGGCATGAAAGTTTGCACTAGTTTTGCTGAGATTCACACTTCAGTATTACTGATCTAAGAGGTTTGTAAGCACAGAGAAACCTTTGGATAGTGATTTAAACTATACTCTAGGGCTTCTAGGGTTGTCTGCTACTTAATTAGACCTTTCATGTAGGAAAAGAACAATGAGCTGGTGTCCTATCACTAACAGATGCCTGTGCCAGATGCTCAGAGAAACACACACTCCATTTCCTATAATGTTGCCTATTGTTCATTTTTATACTGTGTCAAAAAAGCCTTTCCAAGAATACTTTGAGAATTTACAATGAAAACAAATAGAATATAAACAGTATGAGAAGGTCTATTCAATATTTTTGTATTCTTTCTTACAAAGATTCTCTCTTCCATTGTTCTAATGCCCACACTTTAACTTCTGCTTAATTCTTTCTTGCGATTCTAATTGTATTCAGTGTACAACAGAAAGGGCCTTGATTGTCTACAATGTCCACAAACACTGGACAAGGCCTAAAATTCTAGGGTCTAACATGAATCTGTCTACTTAGGGAAGGCTTGATAAAACAAAATATTGAGGGCATTGGCACTTGAAAGAGGGAAAATAAGAAAGAATATTCCTGAGGGGATATGAAGATTTTGAAGAAAAAAATAAGCTAATGATAAATTTTATCCATATGTTATTGTGCCCAAGGCAGTCTCTTCAATGCATCCCAGAAGGACACTAAAGAGAGAAACTGAAGGAAAAGAAAGGCTATCCAAGCAGTAGGTCCTATTTAGAATCACCACAAAGTTTGTCATTAAAAATATCAATAATATCACTACTTTTGTATGGTATTACATCTGATAAAAGAGGATATCTGAGAAACTCTTCCTGGAATTAGCTGAGAGTTTGCATTCAGAGACCTCTTGGAATTTCAGTCACATTCTTATCTCATATATTGATGAACAAAGGATGAGGTGCAGTAGAGAGAATAAAGACTTTGAAGGCAAAAATTCCAACTTTTATAACTAGCTATGTTACCAGTCTCCTTTCAGTTGCCTTTTATGTCAGTCACATAGAAAGCCAATGTATAATAGCCAACACAGAGAATCATCATTAAGTCTAAATAATAACTGTATGCAAATCATACAGCATAGTGCTTAGTGCTTAATTACTGACCAATAAATATTAGTTTCCTGCCCCAACCACCATCACCAATCTTTTCTTTGAAGGGTGATTTTTCATGTGACCCATTTTCTGGAACATATGTCCATTGTCCATGTT
The DNA here is from genome assembly GCA_004027185.1 of Glis glis. Taxonomy (NCBI): domain Eukaryota; kingdom Metazoa; phylum Chordata; class Mammalia; order Rodentia; family Gliridae; genus Glis; species Glis glis. The sequence continues at coordinate 24,212 of PVJS01018325.1, read as the reverse complement.
GTGACACAGATACCAGCTAATGACATCCAGCCTTTGGATAGTTAGATAAAATTACTTTAACATTTTATCTCATGTTTTATGTGAAATTTAATGACTTCTCTAAAATTTTGGCAAATTTCCAAAAGCTTGTCCTCTTCATTATGTCAGGCTCCTAGTTTATGCCCCCAAATATTCTCAAATTCCCTTGCATGTCACCATCTGCTGCCATTTGTTCCTTTCTACTCTTTCTACCTAACGAATAATTACCCTTCATTTCTACCACAAAATAATTACATAAGCCACAGAAATGCATACTACAAAGATGGAAGAACTTAAAATTAAAAAATTAAATAATAGATACCTCTGTGTGATAGTTAATTTGATATGTCAAGTTGATTGGATCAAGGGGTGCCTAGATACCTGGTTAAACATTATTTTGGGGAATGTTTATATAAAGTGTTTCCAGGTGAGTTTAGCATCTAGATCAGTGGACACAGTAAAGTAAATGGCCCTGCCCACTATGAAGGAGCATCATCTAATCTATTGAGGGCCTGAATAGAACAAAAAGTGGACTTCGTTTTTCACCTCACAGAGCTAGAACATCTCATCTCATTGTCTCCTGCACTTGGGGTGGTATATGTACTATTGGCTCCCTGGTTATCAGCCCTTCAGACTCAGCTAAAGTATACCACTGTCTTTCCTGGGTCTCCAGCATGCAGCCTGAAGATTATGAAATTTCTGAATTTCCATCATCATAAAACCAATTCCTCATAATAAATCTTCTTTTAAATATATCTGTTCCCATATTTCCCTTTAGCTGTCCAGAGCTGAACATTTCTTGTTGGATATCCTTCTTCCCAAGATTCAGCCTCTAACCCTCTTGCTTAGTCTCTCTTTCCTATTGATCTCTCTTCATTATTCTTCATTTCTCTCAGAATTGAATTGAAGTTCATTTTTTAGTGTTCAGATATCATCTTTCCTATGTTTTTTCTCATGTAGAAGAAAGTGTTTCTTTCACGGCTTACCTTCTACTCCCTATTCACTTCTTAGAGCATATGTAGTTCCTTCACTGAGAAGTTTGATTACAAGTATTAAATTTTATTTTAATGTCACTTCTAGAGTACTAAATACATGTGTGAATAAATATGACTGAAAATATGAAGGTGAAATATCTTCACTACAGGCTAACATACCACACATTTCCCTCTCCCCCCACTCTTTTTGTTTTATAAATGAAGCACTTTTAGCATTCACAGATTATCCAGCCCTTGACATTTTACTTTCACATTCTACCCTCACTCTGTACAAGAAGAAAGAAACTAACTCATGGTCAAAATCAGTAGTTCTATGTGAGAACACCCAATACTAGATATTTCCAATGTTGTTAGCCCCCATCTAGATGGCAACCTTCATGAGGACAGCAAATTTCTTTTTATTCACTGTCATTGGAACAGTACAAAGGTGTTTGGGATGGGAAGTGCCTAAGTGTTATAAGTGTGTGTATGAATTCATAATGCTCCTTGAGTCAATTAGCCCATAGAAATGCTAATACAGTATCCTGATTATCTATTGGAGTGTCACAAACATAACTCTAATGTAATGACTTAATGCAAAAATTAATTGTTTCTCATAGTTCTGTGGATTAGTTCAAAGGTTTCTCACTTGAGGAAAGTTTCATTGCAAAATAAAGGTTGGAGCTAGTGTTATCTGAAAGTTCAACTGAATGTATGTGCAATATAGCCTCTTCACCTACATATCTGGTCCTTCATTGCTCCTCCACCGGACTTCTCTTTTGTAGTTCAGGGCTCTGAGAGATTGAGGAAGGAACTATTAGTCCTCTGCAAGGTCAGGCATAGAACCAACATAATATAAGTGCCACTATAATCTAATGATGGCAAAATCACAGAAAGGCTTTTTCAGATTCAAGGGAAGGGAATTAAACCCCACTTTACTGAGCATCTAAGAATTGTGGCTATCTTTCAGCAGAAGCACTTATATTGAGCTCTTACTAGGAATTAGGTTCTATGCAAAACCCCAAATACACATTGTCTCATTCAATGGCCATAACAATTCACCGAGGAAGGTGTTATCATTGCCATAGCTGCACAGCCAGTTAGTTGTAGGGTAATCTATTGATCCTTGTGGTCTCACTGACTTTGATGCTTAGGCTCTTTATCACTATGACATAGATGCCCTGATCTAGCTCACCAAACAATTCTACTAGAAAGATTTATCACCATTTGTCCAGTGCATGACCAGCCCAGTTAATGCATTTATATATTGTTGAAAAGCTCATACCCTTGTGTCTGCAAAGATAACATGAAATTGCAATTCAATCTCCAATGATACAGTTTTTCCCTTTAGTCCATTGCCAACTGATTGCATGAGCCCACTGATAAGACTAGAAATTTCTATTCAGTCATGGTTTGGGAGGAATGCCACCTGTTTATTTTCATTGACTTTTAAATTTTACAGTTTACATTGGTTTCATATTTAGTCATAAGTTTCGGACTGAGCTCAAAGCCATCTGCTTACCTAGGACGGTATGTCAGATAGTTGTCTGAAGTTTTTACAACTCTTTTAATGGCAACATGCTAACACAACAGTTCTGACATTTAACCCAATCTCCTCGGACTTAAATATATGATGCATGAACAGAAAACTAATAAAATGGTGAAATAGTATAGCTAGCTTGCTTTTTCTCATAAGAAATTTTCAAAGTAATCTAGAATAGCCTGTGTGTGTAAAGAAATAGCATTATTCGTTTTTGGCAGGAAGCTTATTTTTATATTAAAGCAAAGATTTTTTTCCTAATTGAAAAAAACATTGTTAAATTTGTTTTCTATTTTTCCAAAAATCATGAGGAAAACAAATGAAAATAAAGAACTTTCACGTATTTAGACATGAATAATCAAATGGGTTAGAGTAAAATTGGTTATAAAGCACTTTACACCTTCAAAACTGTCCCTAAAATATAAAAGGAAAAGCAATAATATATAGTTTTAAGGCAATTTTATAGACATTTAAGATTTTTTTCTTTTTGTCTAAAAAAACAGCCTGACAAACTGATAGTTTTCAAAATCTGTGAAACCTGACATTCTGAATTTCACATCTTCGGTGATTTATTTTCTTTTCATTCTATAATTTGTCACACAGCTAAGAACTCAACATGATTTGAATGCTATCATAGATTACTTCTAACTTTCATTCCCAAGGGAATTTGCTTATAAGAAAGAATTTATTCATCTTTCATCATGAAGTCCCTACAATGTGTCTGTACATTTGTTTCAGTACATTGTGTTTTAAAAAAGCGGATCTAGCATTTCAGATTTCCCAAGTGACTGTGGAAAGAACTCAGTAGTGGTGAAAACTCAAATGAGAATGTGAACTCACAGTTTAACATTAAGAACAAAATAAGAATCCATGACTATCAGTCTTTGATATTTCTTTTTTCCACTTTCCAATCCTCTTTAGGGACTAACAAAATGGAATAGGGCCCAGAATTATGATAATACCTCAGAGCATAATCATAGAAATAGGGCACATAATCTGAAGTCTGGCATTCATTTCCTGGCTTGTCCCTTATTGGTTAAGAATATGGTGTGGAGCACTTGTTTGATTTCACAACCTAAAATACATGTTTCTCCCTAGAAAGTAAAAGCATGATGCCATTGTCAGCATTCTTTGAAATCCTTAATTGAATCCATATTGTTGATAGGTTGATAAAAATCATGTAAAACTTATTCTTATATTATGTGAGGATTTTAATTAGGTGAATATGAGTATAGCTTCAGAATAAAGAAAACTTTCATTCTACATATTAAAATTAGCACAAAAATAATTGAAAACTGAATCATGAATTTTACTCAACAGAAGTTACAATTTTCTATCCACAGTTAGTAATTATGATCTTTTTGGTCAAATGATGTCACACATGCACAAATATCCCACTATTCTGTATGTGCCAGTAAAAAAAAAATTTAAAGAGAGTATGACTAATAATGATTACTTTTGAAAGATGATTTCTAAAGTATGGTTTAAGCTTAATATTTCAAGCCCCTTTTTGTCTCTAGTAACAACTAGTTTAATTTCTAAGGCACATTCAAGCCATTTCTGAACCATTCTATATGAGTTCTTGGAAAAAACAAGGACCAATGTTAATGAACATAGGATGTAATAAAAAACAAATTCCTGCTGTGAAAAAGAAATAGAAGAGGGACAAATTCAACTTAACTGAGTAATTCATTAAAATACCAAAACCAGACAAGTAATATATATTGAAATCCTCTCACTTTTACTGTAAGAAAATACAAATCTCTTCTCCTGGAAGCCTAAGTGAAACTGTAATTTAGTAGAGGAAAAATACGTAGAGTTATATCGATCTATATGAAGTAAAAGAGAATCAATTCATAATGGCCCACTTAAGAATAATGAATATCTTTCATTCTAAATTGAATATAGAGGAGAAAATGAGGGCACAGACAGGGTAACAATAAAGAGAAAAAGAAGAAATTGTTAAAACATCACCCTTCAATTAGTTTCCATAATAGAGGATCATGTGCCACATTGTTAAAAGCAGGGACCACTGCTCACAAGGTGACATATTTGCTGTGTCTGGGATTGACTGATATATTATGTAAGGACTATTCTAGTCATTATTAGCTTACTTAATCTTGATTGAAAGGAATTCTTTGATATCTACAGTGTATTTAGTACAATGGAATAATGAGATGATTCTTCAGAGAATAGAATTGCATTTCTATTGAGCCAAGTCTGTTATCATCAACCATGATACAGTGATGCTCAGTCTCTAGTATTAAGACAACACAATGTCTACTCAATAACATTTAAAGGACATCACATTAAAGTTTCTAACATTTTAATAAACCTTCAAATTGAAAGTGTTTAATTTACATAGTGAGAAGTTTGTGAACAAATATCAAGATTGATACAGTAAATAATATTTGGGCATAAAAGATTAGCTAATGAATTTGAGTAGTGTGCATAGCATATGTATTCCCCTCCCGGAACATAGCCCTGGATACTCTTCAGTTTTACTCTACGATGATTCCTCAATTCTCTGCATAGCTTTGACTTGGGACAGAAGGCCATTTTATGCTCTCAAGGTCTTTATGTAAAATCATAAACTTGTATTTCTCTAAATATAGATAATAGAAAAGTTAAAATATAGCTGAGCAGTTCAAGACACATTTTAAAATTCAGAAGTATTAAATACCATATCTTTAGTCCTTGGAATATTCAGATTTATATTAATATTATTTAATTTTATAAAAATGTTGGACTCTGAACTGGGCCAAAAAGCATAGCTGACCAATCAGCAAAGTGCATACCAGAAGACACATATGATTTCAGAAATGTACTGTCAGTTCTCTGACATCACGCATTTTTCCAATTACTTAACTGGGTACCAATTATACGATTTCCTGAGGAAAATTCAGCTAATACATGGGTGATAATTGATATAATAAATAATTAGATTATAGTAATGAAAAGATTCTTCATGGACAGGTAGTTCAGGAAATTTTTAATCATTTTGATTAATATACATGGATAGGCTATAAAATATTTTGTGCTACTAATAAATGTGGGGAAAAGCTAGAAGTCTGAGCTTAAAGAATCTGAGTTCCCTTTAGTTTCCAGTAACATGACCTTGAATTTGACCATGAGTGTGCCAATGGGCATAGATATAAGCTAACATGCTGGAAGAGTTTTTCATAATGAAGATCTAAAAATTAGTATCACAGGTTGAGTAAGGAGCACTCACTTAAATCATAGGAAAAATACAAAGCCCAGATGTTAAAAAAAAAGAGAACAAAATCAGATTAATTTATATTACAAAGCCAATTGCCCCCCAAATATTTGTAAGCTGCTAAAATTAAAGAGAATCTTATTTTGATACCATTAGAAGTGTCCAGTTTCCAATGGAAAGCAGATGCCTAGGCTTATGACCAAAACACAGATAACCCTATATCAATGCGATCTCTAATGAAGGTTAAATGAGGTATCCCTTCGTACAAAGGTGGAAAATACTTGTTTTTTTCAATAAGTTGCATTAATTGCTTTTGTATGTGCGTGGGGGGAGGTGCTGGATATTGAACACACCCAGTACCACCCTCTGAGCTACACCCCCAGCCCTTTTTATTTATTTATTTATTTTTGTTCGGAAATAGTGTCTCGCTAAGTTGCTGAGGCTGGCCTTGAACCTGCAATCCTCCTGTCTCAGCCTGCCAAGTACTGGGGTGTTAATTCCTTTAATAGAACAATTAAAAGAAAAATAGAGTTTCAAAAAATTATCACGATATTTAGGTAAGAAGGGTGAACTCATCTAGAAATCACAGAACTCTTTCTTGGTTTGAAAAGATATAATTAGCACCAGTGAGTCCAGTCTGAGTGCTACAGCATGGATCTCCACTGCTTACCACAACAGAGTTTATTTTGTGCTCACCCAAGTGGCTAGCAAAACCATGGTTGACAAAACCAAGTTATTAGCTAAAACAATGACACACAGTATAACAAAAATGACACTGAATAAAAATAACTCAGTAAATGAAAGTTCTAGAAAGCACCCAGCAATAGTCACCACATTTACTGGCATTAAAATCTTTCTCAGTAATCACTTTTCTAAATTACATTATCCAAATGTTCAAGAAATATCGTTGTAAGCCGGGCGTGGTGGCGCAGGCTTGTAATCCCAGTACTTTGGGAGGCAGAGACCGGAGGATCCGGGTTCGCGGCCAGCCTCAGCTCTCTCACTCTCTGTCTCTCTCTTTCTCTCTCTCTGTCTCTCTCTCCCTCTCCCTGTCTCTCTCTCTCTCTCTCTCTCTTTCTCTCCTTAGTGAGGCCCTCTGCAACTTCGTGAGACCTGGTCTCAAAATAAAGTATAAAAAATAGGGCCGGGGGCGTAGCGTGGAGGTAGAATGCCCTTGCGTTCAATCCCCGGTACCGAAAAAAACAAAAAAAGAAATATCGTTGTGCTAGTATCATTCCCTAAAGCACATTTTATTACTGCTTTTATATTTTCCACACTTTCCTTCTTTTTATAGTTTGCTAAGTTTTACCAGCCTGAAACTTATTTCCTTTCCCACATATATTTTATTTTTTCAAGGTTTGGTAAGTATTACAAAAACGTTCATGTGAACGCCTGCTCATCCTACAGACAAGAATCAAGGTTACATTTTTTCTAGCCCTAGCATTTCATCTATATATGAGAGGATAATATAAAAGAGTTCTTCTCACCTATTTTATGAACCAGCTATACAATCGGGGGGAAAAAAAGAGCAATAGCTATTGTTATCTTCTTTGGTTTAAGGGAATGAAGAGAACTGTGTATATAAAATGATTGCCAATATTATTTTGGCATACAAGTAAGAACTTGCATTTTTCTAATACTTTATTGGGTAAGAATAAAGGAAAACCCCTCTGTTTGGGACAGTGGAGTACCAGTTGGATTTTAAAGTAAATCTATTGTAATCTTGTAAACCAACTTTTGCTTGTAAAAATAAAATAATTTTACTTATAGAGTAGCTCTCTGTAATCTTTTAATTCTGAGACTCACACAGTATTTTACATTGATTGGATTCATTAAAGGTAGCTAGTGAAATCAGAAATGGTTAATCAAGATCGATGAATGAAATAAAGTTATAACAAAAATGCTTATAAGTTAGGCATAAGAACCCAATCATTTAAAACCAATATTCCAGCAAAACTAGTCCCTTCTAACAAATGTTTGTATTTTTTAGGATTACAAGACAAAAGTCATTCTTATTATTGCAAATATTTAATATTATAGAAAAATCCTTTTCCTCTGTTAAAGAAATAATCTTAGTAAAATTTTGCCTTATTTAACTTAAATTTTACAGTATCTCATATAGACTTACATTCTTTCCCATCTGCAAAATGACTGTCTAATGACTAAACCAGAATTTGTTATCCACTTATCACACAGATCTCTGTATCAAGTGCCCTTGAGATTGAAACTGTCTGATGTCAACTATAATTTAAGTCTGACACTAAGATATTTGAAGCTATTAGTCAGAATTTGAGGTAACATAATATCACTTTTTGTTAATGTTTTAGAAATGTAAATTCAACCTTTGTCTCCCTGAATGATACAGAACATATAGAAGAAAGTAAAACATATACTTATAGTGACTATAAAGTCTTCTCCTAGGATTCTAAAAGAGCTGTATCTACTGGTTCTGGTGCTGTGACTTGGGGCTCTAAAAGAGAACTAGGCCAAAAGGGAAATTCTATCAGGAATACCCCCCAAAATTAGGGAAATGGAAAATATAGATGCCAAGGTAGGCGTAGAAGAACATAAATTCAAAACTAAGTCTATGGAAAAATTCACAGAAGGGTACATACCCAGAAACAAGTACAAATGAAGGCAAAGCGCCTAGATATATTTCAGAAAAGCTAATCCAAGTCAGGTTCAGTGTTGGAGTCTAGAAGACCTTCATCTGTCTCCAGATCTTTCGTTTACTCTAAGCCTGTGGACCCAGATGTTCTAAAGTGCTAAAGAAAATAATTTCCTCTGAATAGCAGCCCTGCAGTTACTGTAAGAGAGAACTATCAACTCTTCAGTGACTCTCGTAATTTCTAACCACACATCATTAGTTCTTTCCCAGAATAGCAAATGTCAAAATTTCTTGGTCTGTCACTTGGTTCTTCACTAGTCTGTCACTTTTCTTTTGTACTATCTCAATGATGTTTTGTCTGTTCATTTTTTTTAATGATACAGGGGCGCCAAATAAGCCCAACACAACAGATGTTGACTGGGTGGTACAGAATACATTGGTATCATCTTATTTTAGCACACTTTCCATTACTGTATTTCAGGTAATAATCATACCTTATGTTTTCAGAGTTAACTAAGTCAGACTATTAGATTTATGTAGTTCTTAATAGAGTACACTGATTGCCTTAACTAGGTCTATATTTGTTTATATGATATTTTTATATTTCAGTTGTTGGCAAATTCTTTGAAGACACCTTCAACATATCCTACTTCAAAAGATGATACATACATGTATTTACTAGATAACCATATGACCACTGAGTAACTTAAAATTAAATTGAATACACACAGACACATGGCACTACATTTATCACTCACTTTAAAAAATATATAAGCTGTCTAGGTAAAAGAACTTTTTTAACCCATAAAAGTATTCCATGATTTCGTCTAATTTTGATGAAATACCAAGAGAATAAAATATGATTTAGTAATAAACATCTTACTATTGGCATATATATCTTTAAAAACCCTCTCTCCCTAACATTTATATTTTTCCTCAAGTTCAAGTCACTGGTTATGTTTTAACAAATATGATATTCATGTTACCATTACTCATTTGGGCTTTAAAAAATAAAATGAACAAAATTTATTATCTTTTCCAGGTCATCCAAATAATGATTATGAGTTGAAAAGAGAAAAATTTTTGTGCAAATAAATAAAATTTGTAGTTCTAAATCAGAATTAGAATGTTGTATTTTTTACTTTAATTCTGATGATTAACTTGTTCTACACCAGGAAATGAAAAGTAAAATAAAGAAATTTGTTATTTCTCAAAAAATAAATTCTAGTTAAAAATAATTTCACGTGAATTATCTTGAGATGCTAGTAGGCTCATTCATACATAGTAGTAATATAGTATATACATAGGAGGAATAGTAGGCTATGATCCTACAATAGTAGACTCATAAACACATAGGAGTAATCACAAATTTTGGCAGCATAAAGTCTTATATTTGAGCCTCAGTTTCATGTGAACTGTGGAGGTTATTTTACTCTATGCCAACATTCTATTGGTATCTTTGTGAGTAACTCTTATTTCTCACTGAGAAAATTATGTTAAAAGCTTATTTCATCTTTATTTTAAAATGTTATTCTTTTAACTCTGCCTAGGTGATATTATTGACTTCCTTTTTTTTTGCGGTACGGGGGTTTGAACCCAGGGGCGTTCTACCTCCGGGCTACACCCCCGGCCCTATTTTTTATACTTTACTTTGAAACCAGGTCTCACAAAGTTGCGGAGGGCCTCACTAAGTAGAGAGATAGAGAGAAACAGGGAGAGAGAGAGAGCTGAGGCTGGCTGCGAACCTGGATCCTCCGGTCTCCACCTCCCAAAGTACTGGGATTACAAGCGTGTGCCACCACGCCCGGCCTGACTTCCATTATTTTTACTTCCCTAAGTTACTTGAGGTTTCTATCTTTTTGTAGCAAGGACAATTCAAATTCAACATGTGCAATCTAAACCCATAATCTTCCTCCCTTAACCTTTTCCTCCCCCTGGATCCTATCAAGATAAATCATTGCCTCTCACTTAATCTGCTGTAATAACTGATTTGGCATCCCACTGCTATATTTGTTCTTTTCTACTTTACTGTAAGAGTAATTCTGTTGATAATTTCACCTTGCCATTCTTTTATTTAAACACTTTAGTGGATCCCAATAACTCATAAGTTAGAATTCAAATCCCAAGATACTGTCTTCTAGTAATTTTACCAAGTAAACTTGTCTTGGCCCTCCAGTTTCAGCTCTCACCATCCTTGATCCATTCTCTTTTCTCATACTTAACTTTTGTTTGTTAGTCTCCACAAACATGGACATTTCCAATTATTCTGCCTTTCTTCATGCCTCTCTATCCATTTATATTTCCCCTATCCTTTCCAACTAATTAACATGATCTCTTAAGACACAATTCAGGTGCCATCTCCTGCAAAAGCAAAACAAAATATTTTCTAATTCCCTTTCCTTCCCTCCTCGGATTCATATGCAGTAAAATCTCAGTTGCAATTTTATTGCTGCTCTTCCAGTTTAATTTTTAAATTATCCTTGCTTGTGTCTACATTCTTTTATTTTTCTATAGGTCTTATCAGTTGACTCGTAACCATGTAAGCACTCAATGTAGAACTGAAAGATGAATGAATTAATAAGTAACCTCTCAACTAGGCAAGATAGTGACGCGCGCAAGTGGGAGAAAGTTTGCTCTAGCCCGTGGAGCAGCCTGAGCAGAGGTATGAGGAATCAGGAAAACACATACAAAGCAACGCCAAGCCAGTCATAATGAAGATGGTAAAGACAACATGGTTCAATGCTACTATTGACCAGGATTTATCCTTTCTGGCTACAAGAGTTGTCAGGAGATCCTGTTCAATACAGGTAATCTCTCTTTACCTCATCACTGTATGTGGATAACTAATGAATCTGTTGAGATTGAATTCATAGCCTGTGAGTACTAAATAAAGTAGACAAATGCATAATTTCATGTACAATGTAATTTACAGATTTACATACATTAAGCCTTGTTAGTGATGATAGCACAGAAGACAGTCTCTGCTCTGAGCCTCAGTGTACTCTCATGTTCTCATACCCACCATTCAGGACACCATTCTGTGTGTCCTGATTCTTACATCGTGGTCTTTCTTCGGTCTCTGCTTCAGGGTCACCTTAATTATAGGTCCATTTTAATCAAAGTGATTATTAAGCTAGTTTTCTTCCTCTCTATTATGTTCTACAAAATGCCTGGCCTGTGTTACTTAGTATTGGGACTGACTTCTTTCTATTTGGGGGACCTGAATTTCCTGTCTCTAATCTTAGGACATTATGTTCTCTAGCCATCTGTTTCTAGGTTCTGCCTACACAGCAGAGATGGGGGGAAAGTTCTATATCCTACTTCTTTTGTTGGGAAGAGTAACTGCCAGATTGAGTGTGAATGTTAACAGCCGAACCCCCACCATGCAGAAATTTGGAGGTCATTTCAGGCATCACACCAGTGACACCCAGTAACTCCGTGAATCTCCAGTACATGACTTCAGAACCAGTCTCATGAAACTTCACAGGAAGCATTTTGTGGCAGAAAAATAGAATTTATGAAGCTACTACATTTGGAAAGTCAGATGAAGTAAAAATCACAGTTTCTTAAATAAAAGGTTGTATAAAGACTGAATGAATAAAGAACAAAGGTAATTTCATGAAAATAACATCATCAAAATAGTGATATTTCACACAAAAAAGATGAGTCTCATTACAAAAAGTAAATAAGAAACAATTTAAGTGGACTACAAGTATTCTCAGTACACATATTGGTTTGGTCATATGCATATCATGTGCTCCACAATTCTAAATAGACTTGTTTAGCATTCATTGGAATTTTCCATTAAAATATGTGACCCTTTTTCATAACCAGCAACAAAACTATTTTTCAGGCTGCTTTAATACAAAAAATAAATTGCTCCTGAGCACTGATGCATTTTCACAAGAGTGGTACCCGCAGTAGTTATTGCTAAAGCACAACCATACTTGCTGAAAGCATAAAAATTGGTCTCTATTTACCCTTGAAAACTGAAAATCCTTAGTGGCATGTGTTATGTTTGATAACAAATGTTACTTTGCAGGACAAAGTAGTGACTTTCAATCAACATCACAAAGTTACATTGAAGCATATCAAGGAGAAAGTTGTTTTGACACATTGAAAATGTGGTACATATAAAAAAAAGATCCATCAGATATCATTTAAATTACTTTCATTCAAGTTCTAGTTTCATTAGACAAATGTTATATCAGTAATTTCTATATATAATATTTAGCATTTAGCCAGAAGCCATTCATTAAAATGTTTTAGCTCTCGTGAACTTTATTATTCTTTTCTTTTGCTATAACTAGGTTCTCCATTTCGTGCAGGACATTCCTGTCTCAAAGATGAAGGAAATGGCAAGTCGCTCTTAAAACTATAACAATTAAGTAAATGATATATATGCACATAAATATATATAGTACTAACCTGATGTTTTTAAATCTTTACCTTTCTTGTTCACATTGGGCTTTTGGGAATTTTTATTTCTTCTCTTTAAACGATATTAGTATATGTTGTCTCACAAATGTTTAAATTACTACATAGATGTGACTGGCTCACATTAGTAATTCCTTCCTTCTTATTTTTGAATATATAAAATGTTGTCATCTCAATATTTCAATATTGTAAATACCAAAACCTCACTAAAGATTAAATACCTATACAAAATCTATTTCCATGAATATTTTCCTTTAAAAAGTAGCAATATGCAGGAATATATTACCAATGCTGATATTTAATCATGACATTTTTATAAAATCAATATTAGAATATTTGCTCTCATTTATGGCTTGCTACAAAATAAAATGCCACTAACTATATGAAAATCTCAATATAAATGTATTTTCTAACACTAGAGTAGATCCTGTGGTTTGCCACTAAGGTCTTCCCTTTATAGCTGAAGCATTCATTCCCAGTTTAGGAATCTCTGCCTTCTCTTAGTCCCCTCTTTAGGAAGATCTCTCTGCAAAAGGGAGGCGTCTTATTTCATATCACTTACTTCCCCCAGGGATGGCAAACACGCAATACTGTTGATGTGGGGTAAAGAGTCCAACCTCCTTGCCACAATTTTGAATACTTCTGAAGGACCACTCATACTTCTGAGCTCCATTGGAGTCTGATGATACTTCTGCTGAAACTGTATCAACTTCAAGTTCTCCTTCTGCTCACTCCTGTTTCCCCTAATCTTACTCCTCAGGGTAACAACTGCATGTAAATGTATATTTCAGTCTCTATTTCCTGTAGGAAATGACCTATGAAAATTGTTAGAGTGGTACTGGGAAACAGGCAGTAAAATGAGATTTCACTCACTGTGAAGCTACCATCCCATCACCGGTGTTAGAGAAGCCACCAGTAGACCTGGCATGTGATTTCCCTACTAGTGAACCGGGATAGGACATCGGTGGAAGGGAATGTTCTGGTAGTTATAATATCTTGGATGCTTGAGAACTTCAGGGAAGGTACAATTAAAATGACTATAGAGTCAAATGGCTCTTGTTTGTTGCTATTCCTGCATTAGAAAAATACAGAAAATAGGTAAAGGTTGAATAATTACTAATTTAAAGCAAATTATAAAAATCAAATGACCTTTTTGATAAAATATAAAGAAAATCTTATCAGTAAATGCTAAAGACCAGACTCAAGACTAAAATGGGCACAAAAGTTCCCAAGAAGATTGACCCCAGCAAGACTGTTCTTCCAAGGTCAGATCCATGATTGAGAAGGAGGGAGAATCTGAGATTAAGATTGAAAATATATAACATAATATAAAAAATATACTAAAATATATTAATCTCCCACAAGTCCCAGAAAGCTCTTACCCTGCAAGAGTGGCTCTCTACTCTGTGTTCATTTTGTATAGATATGAGCCCATTCTCCATGATTCAATATCTAAAAATCCTAGCAGGGACCCTAGTGGACAGTTGCTGTCATTCTATTAGAATGGCTCTGGGAAGCATGGAGAAAAACAATTCCAAAAAAGTGCAGTAAAACTGACAAAAAGACCAGAGGAGATGGTGGAAGAGGAGTTCAAAATACTCAGAGAAGTAGACATACTGAATAGATATGCTACATAAAGCCAGAAAACCTGTCAGATTGGTATGCTTCACAGAGTGAACTTGGAGGGTTCTGTTTACCAAAGAGATAAGGAATTTGTGATAAAGGCAGCAATATTATTAAGAAGCTCCATGGTAGCTATTCTCTGTAGGGCAAGAATAACAGTAGGAGATGCTGTTACAGAAATGGATTCCCTGATAGCAATGGGGATGATATAATTCCAAAGTAATAGAGGCCATATGGTGTTATTTAACCATAAAAAACAAAGTTGAAGCAATTGTCCTAAGAAGAGCAAGGTTGAACTGGCAACCAGGGTGGCCTGACTTATACAGAGACTTGGAAATGGTTAAAATAACCCAATGTCCATAGGAACAAGATAGGATATTGCCCAACCAATACAAAGTAAAGGTAGCTGCCCCAATTAAACTCACAATCTCTTGCAGAGTGTCCAGATGTGAGCCAGTCTTCAGAATCCTTTGACTGTAAACAGACCAGGTCCCCAGGAAGGACTTGCCTTACTCCAGTAAGGGGATATAATAAAACTCCTCCCGGTGTTTTCCCAAAGGGATTGATGGCCATTTACTCAAGTGTCTTTATGTTGAGGAAAGGCGAATAGGCAGAGGTTTTTTTTATAACTCTTGGACAAATTATGAGTTAACATTGAAGTGTCCACATTCTCATCCCTTAACCCCAGCTCTACTAGAATGAGAGAATGTGAGAGCCAGGCAGGAATCCATGTTCTGGCCTAGGTCTGGCTTTAATGGGTCCACTGAGTCCACAAATATACCTGTGGTAATTCTGCTAGCTCCTGGTGTAATTGTCAGAATTCCCACACTGGTCCCATGGTTTGTGAAACATGTGTGATTATATTGGAGATATAAAAATCTCTGAAACCAAGCCTAACTCGAGCCAAAATATTAAGTTAAAATGTATTCTATTTCACAGAGAAACATATAAGTATTTATAAGATTAGATGCTGAGGGTACCCACCATAACCACATTTATTTTTCCTTGCTAGCCTTCAGACAAACCAGACAGATATGAAGAATAACAGTGAGGTTTTGCAAACTCAACCAATTAGTAGCCCCAGTTGCAACTTCTGGGCCACATGTGTTATTTTTCCTAGAGAAGATCAACATACCTCACTCTATCATTATTTTGAGGAATAGACTTTTTCATACCAATCAACACATAGTTCACATTTACATGGAAATGAGAGCAGCATACATTTCAAGTTTCCTCACAGGGCCAGCGTTACCCTCCTGCATGCTAACATAACACTGCTACTGAAGTACTCTACTACATGTATATAGTCTTCAGAATGTCATCTCAGTCTCTATATGGATGACAGTATGTTAATAAACCAAATAACTGGTTCGTAAATTTGGTTAATCAAACCAAATGATGACCTTTAGTCCAGCTAAGAAACAGTTCTGTGACAAATAAGTTAGATGCTTTCATAAGTACATACACTTTAGAAAAAGTTACATATAGTGAAGTTACTTTGTGTCCTATGGTCTAGGGTATGCTAACTAATATTCTTTGTAAAGGATACATTATTGTATCACATCTCCCACAGCTAATGAAACAATACAATACTTGGCTAGACTCTTCCCAGCTGAAACCTATTCCCAGATACATATTCTGGGTGGAGGATCCTTTATTATCAAACACTAGTGGAAAATGACAAACTTGGGTCATAGAGGCATCACAGGTCAAAACAGCTCAGTATGAGAGGTTGAGAGAAATGCTAACTGCTCCTACAGGTTGTCTTCACCCAGGAGTGGCCATGAAAGTCAGCCATAGGGGAAATCCTTGTAGTGGTCACACCTTCGGACAGTGTATGACATTTATATTATGTGGGGGAAAATGGCCTGAAATAAAAATATCTATAGTCTTGAGGATAGTGATGAATGATTTGGCTATTGACCCAAGAACATGGAAAGAGAAAGATTTGTGGACTAGGAAGTCTGAGGAAAAGGCATGTGGCTAGATCTACAGGAACTTTTGTGGAGATTTCTTTTTTGGTCAACACACACCCAAGAGCATCTACCATGGAAGTGGCACTAAGAACATAAGAGACAAAAATGACCTTGCCATTTGACATCAGCCTGCTTCTGTAAGTGGTCAGGACTCTAAGATCATGAACAGAGTAACTTTGCTAGAAGAGATGGAGGCTACACATGGACTAAATTCCATGGACTACCATTCACTAAGAGTAATTTTGTTACTACAAGTAACAAATGTCCAAATTTAGCAACAGAGAGCTAAGCTCTCAAAATACAGTAAGGTGCTAATAAATGTTTAGCAACTGTTTATCCAGGAAAAAACAGTCATGATTCCTGTGGTATTAATACTTCCAGGATGAGAAATTCCAAGTTCCCAACTTGACATTACCAAATGCAGAGGTGTGAGGAGATATGCACACTCAGCTCTTGAGAGACAAGTCAAGCCAGCTCTAGCACACCAGCGCCAATATGGCACCTTCCCTTCAGGAAACCAACGAGGAACTGGGTGTCAACTTTATTACATTGGACCCTTTCCATCCTGGAATGGAGAGTGAATCATCCTGACTGGAATCAATGTATATTCTAGGAATAGCTGCTTCTCCTACCCACAGCTTCACTGAGTGCTACTATCTGAGGGCTTAGAGAATGTTTGTTCCTCTTCCACGAGACCTCATATAACACAACGTTGAAGAAAGCCTCCTGCCCCAGTTGAAATGTGGTTGTGGGAACGTGACCACGGCATACAGTGGTTTTGTCCTACAAACACCACACAGAAGCTACAGGACACAAGATCAATTAAGTTGTCTTTTGAAAATGCAGCTACCTGCTTAGAAATGATCATCTTTGGAGTACATAACATCATTTTCTAGGACTCAGAATATACCCCAATCAGTAACAGTTATGTTTCTTAATAGGTTGAATATATGGAACCAAAACTAAGGATATAGAAAGGATCAGAGGGGGTGAGGAATTGGTGCCAATAACTCAGCCCTACACAGATGTTAAAGTTTTGGTTCCTTTTAAGGAGTTTATAACTCGACAGGGAGTTAAAGGAGTTTTGAGAGATTAAGAAGCAGGGACAAGTTTGGGAAATTAGTGCATCCAGTTTCTGAAATTCTAGGTTCTGTAGTTTTAAATGTCTTATTTTCATATAAAGTAAATGCTTCTACATAGGGTACTTAGCAAATGCTCCCCTAGATTGCAAGCTGTCATGCAGGAACTATTGCCTGCTGAGAGCTCACAGCCAGGTTGACCTCTAGAGGTTGCTGCTTTGCCGTCTTCCCAGGTGTAGCCTGCATGAAATATCCTGACCACTCTTCCTCAATTTAGTACACCTCTTAAATCCAGAGCTCCACATGTATCAGATGAGACCTCTGCTGCAATGTTATCACAGTTCAACTCCTCCCTCTGCCTAAATCTGTTCCCTCGTAACTGCTATCGCAAGAGTACTTATCCCCAAACCACTTTCTTGAGAATGTCCATTTCAGCACTGACTTCCAGGGAAACCCCAACTACCATCTCAGTCTCATCTTCAGAAACTTACCCCAAATCTTCTACCCTGTTTCTTTTTCTGCTTCATACCAAAATTCTACAATTTTATTTTTCATCCTTACTTGCACTTACATTTTTTTAGATGCTGGAAGCAATGTTCATGCAATCTAGCATTCAATTTGCAGAGTACATTTATATGTCCAAAAAGTGACCATTTTCTCAGGAGCAAATATCCAACTCTGAATTAAATTACCCCATTCCCCTGCCACCTCCCCATAGATAGACCACAATCTGACTTCTCTGTAGACCTGAGTGTTGCAAAAGGGAAGACTTTAGGAGCAAAACAACCATAAAACTGTGATTCAATTTAAAACAAAACCACACACCTCTAGCAAAGCTTCACATGTCATCTGTCTGTAATTCCATCACTATAAGCAGCAGTTTCCTTTTTTCTTTAAAATTGCTTCAAAGATTAATGCACAGTTTTTTAAAAATAATTTTACCAAATGCATAGGTTGTGAGGACTTCTTTCCTCACCAACTGTGAAAAGGGCTTTTGTGACTATTTGGCTTCTTATTACTGAAACATCTGCATGGGTCCAACACATCATTAAATCTTTACATACTTTTAGAACTTTCTGAAAAATCCACTCACTTTTCTAATCCATCTGGGATACAAGCACTGCTAAAATAAATAGGGTGTTAAGATAAGACTTCTAACTAGGCCAGTACAGAGGTGAGATAAACAGGGCTGCCAGGTAAAATCTTTCTTGTTAAATTGGCCTTCATTTCTCAAACCTCTTACATTTCTTTCTTAAAGTTGTCTAGCAACATGGAAATTCACAGATCTCAAGTGTTAGTTTAGTTCACCCTTCCATTTCTTTTCCCTGCTTTCAAAAGAATTGCTTCCAGAGCAAAGAACTGATGTTCTGGTTGACTTCTAAATAGTGCATTTTAAAGTAACTTGGAAAACCTAAAATGGGTATAAAGACAAGTTTCTATCTATTGAAGTCTCAAAACAAGAAAAAGACTATAGTCACGGAATCTAAGGTTTTTCTTGACACAGCAATATGTAAGTATGAGCAAGATATACTAACAAGATATCAATTTAACTGAAAATGGTACATCACAATATCAATACTGTGACTCCATCTCTATCCTTATAACTTACCTTTCTTTCAAACATTAAGGTCCTTCAATTCTAATGATAAACAAATCCTATAGTCAGATAAATGACAGGATTCATCTCCCATTCTTTCCTTTGATACTCCAGATGTTTGCCCCACCAGATATAATTATTATATCATTAAAAAAATAACCTTAATGGTTTAGTAGATGCATTATATTTTAACTAGCCTTAAGATAAAACTGACAGTGAAACCATGCAAGATTGAAGAGAAAAAACATTCCTTAAACTTATATAAATACTATTCCCTAACATAAACTTATATAAATACTATTAGATAAGTTCTGAATCCTGAAATCCTATTAAATATATAATTTAATGTGATGTAAGCGAATTAAATGTAGGTAAGCATGTACTGCCTTTTTTTTTTCTAGTCACTTTTCTCTTTTATTTCTGTCTGCCTACAGATGTGATATTTCTTTTGGACAACAAAATACACACCACTGCACAATTCTTGTAGATGTCTCTCAACAAGAAATCAATGATTGATTGAATTTAAAATAAGTTATAGCAATAAATCTGTATCAGCAGAAAGCCAAAACTATTTCCCAAACAAAATCAAATAGGCACAACTACTGCATTATGCAACTGATTTGAAAATGAAAGCATTTAAGGGGCTCACAGAGTAATATGTAAAAAGAGATCTCATTATATTTTGGCAGAATTCTATAGGAACTAAAGAATAGCATGTTCTCCACCAAGATGAGGTGAGCTTGAGAAAAAAATTAATCCTTTTATTCCTGTGCATACAAATTTAAATCAAATAATAATCACACTTAGATTAGATAAATCACATATATTTCTCAAATATAAAAATCAAACTGGCACTGTAAGATACATAACTCAAAATATAAGGCCCTTGATATTAAAACTGGACAACTCATAAAACTCAGAGAATCTATTCACTCAGAAGTCACTGTCCAACAATCCCTGGAATCTATGGCAGATTGAGTAGAGCTAGTAAAGCGATAAATGAACAGGCCTGAAGCATTTAGAAGTGAAAGCCACGAGTTACACCAAACTGAGCACTATAATAGCTTTCCTATAGTGCATGACCATGGGGAAGTATCTCTTACTCAAGAATCAGTATGGTTGTGGTTGGCTGCGAATTTAAAGATTTGCTTTTATAAGATTAAGGAATTAAACTAGGTTTTACGCTGTTCACTACGTGATCAAATCACTTTTTCTGTCGCTCAGGCTCCGTTCTGTATCAATAGGTCAAACCACATCTTGTATTTTTAGCTCATCAAATAACATGAGGGGTAAATGAAAAAATTAGGGAGAAATATCTATAAATAATTACAAAATGTTGTCATTATTCTGGAGTGAATTTTATTTTTGTACATTCCTGATATTAGTAGGTGTTTTTATACATTTATTTGATGTTTTACCTTCCCTTTCCTATTTCCCTCCCTCCCGCTACATAATGACATTGGTAGTGATACCTTCATATGTGAACATAACATTATTTGAATGGTCCCTTCCTCAAGCCTCATTGTTTTGAATCTACTACGAGCTTATCAACTAACCTGCACTTTTGTTATTATTACTTTTCTGCCTTTTTCTTCTTTTATGTCTGATAAGAGTTCTGAGTAATTTCAGAGAATTCTGACTAACTCAGTCCTCAGCCATACTCAGTTTATCTCCTTCCTAGACACCTTGCAAGGAAGAAAGACTCTAAGGAAGTAACTGTAAGAACAACTTGATTGACTCATTTATTTATCTACTTGACACCCACTTAATATCTGTCATACCTAAAATCCCCGTTTGTACTAGAAATACAACGATGAGTGTAATATAATTCCCCCATGGAGGTTTCTAAGGAATTTAACTCTACAGGACTCCTAAGAAATCATTCATCATCACTAACCTCTCACTCGGTTACTCACTCTGGGAACCATCAGCCTTATTAGCAGACCTAGGACTCTACTTTATGGGGCAGCTACTAGCTCTTCATTAAAGTACTGTCATGTATCACATAATGTTGCTTGGGTCAACAACAGACTGCATATACAACAGTGGTCCCATAAAACTCTATCACCTCGTATCATCTGTGTCATCCTGTCTGCTGTGGTTTGAATATGGATTATGTCCCCCAAGGGTTCATGTACTGGGAACCAAAAAGTGTGACAGTGTTTAAAGATGGAATAGAAATACAAAGATAAATGTAATATATTAGTAGGAAGAAATTAGGTACTTTCCTTAGAAGGAATCAATGAAGTTCTTGTGGGACCCTGGTTAGTTCTCATGAGATGGTTGATATAAAAGAGTAAGCCTCACCCCTGCCCAGCCTCTCTTTTGCTTTCTGCCTCCTCATTTGCTATCCCTTCTTAAACCCACTCCTATCATAATTACATCTGCAATGATGTGATACGTACAAGGAGACTCTCATCAGAGGTCAAATAGTTGGGGTTATCAATCTTGGATTTTCAGCCTTTAAAACTTGGAATTAAACAAGCCACTTTTCTTTAAGCATTACCCAGCCTCAGGTATTTTGCCATAGCAATGGAAAATGCACTAAAAACTCTCTTTGTACAAGTACACTCAAAGTTCACACAATGACGAAATTGCCTAATGACACATTTCTCAACATATTCACCGTGTTAAGAAACACATGACTATAGTATGTTCTAAAATCACAACCCCATTCCTTGGCCTCTGTATTTTTCTACTTAAATTCAATTTGTCTCTTCACAGAATTGTCTACAGTCCAATTCCATAGTGAAATATTTAAGAATTTATACTCTGAAGCTATACTACCGTATTCAAAGCAGGGTTCTTTCATTTATAACCTATTGTACACTTGGACAAGTATTGAATATGTCTCTGCTTCATTTTCCTTCATCTGTAAAATAGGGATAATAATAATACCTAGCCTACTAGAGGGAGATGTAAATGAATTAATATATATAACGCACATAGAATAACACCTTGGACATAGTAAGGATTCAATGACTATTAACTACCATCATCATTATCACTATGATGATGATCATCATCATCACTAGTGTACACTGTGGCTAAATTTAGATATGGTTAGTAGCAAAGCACTTAATACTAAAGACTATGTTCCCCCAAATCAAATGAACTAACATATTTGAATACTGCCTCAAAATCCAGTCTGTATTAAAATAGGCCAAGAATGGCCAGGTTGATAGTACAGAAGGAACTTCGACAATAAATTAACCATTGCTTTCTTAGTCTTCACAAGTTTTGATCTTCATCATTGATAGAACAGTTTCTAGGACTCTCTTCTGGGCTGAATTGTCCTTATACTCTCCCAAAGGCCAGTGTCTACAATATTCATGGCTTTGTATATAAATTATACATAGTCAAAGTCAATGGTCTTCCTCAGCAAATGGTCACTTTAACCCATACAGTTACCTAAGCCAGTAACCTTGCAGTCATCCTTGATCCATCCCTCTTACAATTTTATTTTCCACATCTATCTAATAAATCATGAAAATCACTGGATCTGTTTTGGAAGTATTTCTGGATCCATATCTTTCCATTTTCATTCACAACCACCATTATCTGTTACCTAAATTGTAGTAAGTTCAGTTGTCATGGCTATTCCTGCCCTTCTTTAATCCATTCTCTTCACAGAGAACAAAATAATCTATTATAAACACAAATGCAAATATGTCTAACCCTTGTCTTATTAAAAAAAAAGTCTTCATGGTCCTTTAAATGAAATCCAAAATCATTAGCATGAACCACAAAGTCATCTGAGATCTGGTGCTGCCAGAGCAGATTCAAATCAGCCATATCTTCCCAACATTTTCTCATAAATTGGCATTTTTTCCCCAAATCCTCCAGACCACTGTGCTATCTTCATTTCCATAATTGTTATTCCTTCTCCTTGGAATGCTCCCTAACCCACATGCTACCCCATCTTTTGCCTAACTAATGCTTATTCATCCATTCTCCACTCCAGTGCACTTTCTCAAAGAAACCAGACTAAGTTACATATTCTTTTAGAAACTGTATTTCTGCTTTTGAACACATAACACTAACATAATTCAATCGTTAACTATACAATTCATTGTTTAATACATTTCTCCAATCATAATGTAAATTCCGATAAGGGAAGGGCCTTATATCTATCATTCACAATTGATTCCCAAAGAGCCTCAGTATTTTCTCGATGCGCAAATAGATAATTCATGAGTTAATTTATTATTATGATTCATCATTTTATGGTAAGTAATATAAACCACATATGGCCAAAAAATACTGCATAGTTTCACCTATATATGAAATCTAAACAAAAAAACCCTGTTGAATGCATAGAAAGAGTAATGTGAACTAGAGGTGGGTATAGGGAGGAAACCTAGAGATACAGATCAAAGGATAAAAACTTGCAGCTATATAGGATGAATAAGGCTAGAGATCTAATGTATAGCAGGAGGACTATAGTTGATAAAATGATATTGTATATCAGAAATTTGCTGAGAGTAGATTTTGGTACTCTTACCACAAAGAAAAAAATTAAGAACGCACGCTTGTGATCCCAGTACTTGGGAGGCTGAGACAGGAGGATCCGGGTTCGCAACCAGCCTCAGGTACTTAGTGAGGCCCTCCGCAACTTAGCGAGACCCTGTTTCAAAATAAACAATAAAAAATAGTGCTGGGGGTGTAGCTCAGAGGTAGAATGCCCCCTGGGTTCAATCCCCGGTACCGCAAAAAAAAAAAATTAAGAAAAAGTAATCCTTACCTGTGCCTATATGTTGAAGTGTTAGGCCTATGCCCTCTTCGAGTAGCTGCAAGGTCTCTGGTCTGATTTCTAGGTCTTTGATCCATCTGGAGTTGACTCTAGTGCAGGGTGAGAAAGTGGGTTTTATTTCTATTTTTCTGCATATGGTTAGCCAGTTTTGCCAGCACCATTTGTTGAAGAGGCTATCCTTTTTCCATTGGGTGTTTTTAGCCCCTTTGTCAAAAATCAATTGGCTATAGGTGTGTGGGTTTGTTTCAGAGTCTTCTATTCTGCTCCATAGGTCTGTGTATCTGCTTTTCTGCCAATACCATGCTGTTTTTATTACTATGGCTTTGTAATACAGTTTGAAGTCAGGTATTGTGATGCCTCCTGCGTGGTTCTTGTTGCTGAGAACTACTT